>BTPG01000142.1:0-43962 GCA_036245525.1 Semisulcospira habei | reverse complement strand
TTGGTGCACTTTATAGTGTATACTGTGTGTCTTTGTTCCAGGCATGCATACCTGGCAGATAAATTGGTGAAATACAAGAAATTTGAAGACTACCTGATGAGAGTTATAGAGGCCATGCCAGAAGGTTGGTATTCATTTTTTCACAAAAAGTATATTAAATTGATCTCATTCACATTTAGCAGCAAGCTGGAGAGATAGGATTGATTGTAAAACTCAAGGGTAGTGCCTGGTTAGCTTTGCTAATTTTTACATCTCTTCTATTTATAGAAAAATTTTTTTAGGATGGGTCTCGGTGGGGTGAATTCAATAGCATGCCCATGACGACATATCTGGGCAGATCTAAAAGTCTGACAGACAAAACAGATAAAAATTATGTCATGTTTAGTTATGCTAACCTTGCTGCAGAACGTACTTTTGTAAAGCGTTGTATATATATGTGTGCATATGTATGTAAACACGAAAATCTCCGATATTTGTGTATGTACAAACTTGAAACTTGGGGAATGCTTCATTCAAGGGGTGCCTAGGAGAGCTTCTGAGCATATTAAAATTGGGTGTCTCATTGAAGAGTTGAAAGATGGCTTATAGAAAGTCGGTTGTCTCACATTAGAGTCCGTACTTTTGTCATATTAACTTGAAATTTTGAATATAGCTAGATTGAATAAAGACATTGGATGAGTTCATTAGCCAGTACACATACCAAGGGAATACTGTTCTACCAGCACTATAGCCTCACCTATCTGGTTTTTGAGAGTTCATTAGCCAGCTTTGTATCTTTTGAAGTTTTCAGAAAAAAGTAATTCCATGCAGAAAAAAAAAGTAAAAGTAAAAAACCTCGACTTCTAGAGAAAATAAGAGTGATGGTGACGTAAAAGCACCAACTCCATTACCTGTACCATGCAGACATCGATGCTATATTCTAGATATGATGCATTTCTCTTTGTGTGTGTATGTCTCTCTCTCTCTCTCTTTGTAAATCTCACACACACACACACACACACATATCGACACATTGTCAGAAGAGTGTGGCATTGGTGTGTACAATAGAATATCATGTAGCTTTACACAATTTATAGTGAGACTGAAATTGTACTCGGCAATTCTAGTTTTGTTACCATTTTTCTCAAGTCTAGAAGGCAAAGTGAAACTCCATCACATAAAATATAAAAATTACATGAAAAGTTAAACTATAGTTACGTCATGACAAATGACGTTTTTCAAACCAATGACAAGTATGCACTGTGCCCCTTATGGAGCTCACTGAAGCATTGGCAAAACTGCAAGGCTTTTTCAATAGGAGGTATTTCAACATCAGAATCAGGTCAAAGACAACAGAGAGAGGCCCTTGACAGATGCGGGGGCTCATGAAGATCTGCGCCTCTTGTCAACATCACTTTGTATTGATGTATATCTGATGCCTTGGGCTCTTTTGGTGCTGAATGAAGAAAGATTCTATAAACAACTGTGCCTGTTGGCAGTCAAGATGTATTGATGTATATCTGATGCCTTGGGCTCTTTGGTGCTGAATGAAGAAAGATTTTATAAACAACTGTGCCTGTTGGCAGTCAAGATGTATTGATGTATATCTGATGCCTTGGGCTCTTTGGTGCTGAATGAAGAAAGATTTTATAAACAACTGTGCCTGTTGGCAGTCAAGATGTTGAAATAATTTCCACACACTATTCAAATCTATCTGCAGACTATCTTCCATCTTCCGAGGACAAAGTGAAGGGTCTGATGATGCGACATCGAACTCTGAGTGAATCCAACCTGGACTTGATAAAAAATGTGGAAGTCATGCAGGATCAGGTATGAAACACAATACATGTATCTAAGATGCAACATGCACTGTCGTTTGCAAAATACTACAGTAAAGCATGCTTTAATTCCTATAGCTGAGTGCATTGGCAGCTGCAGACCATTAAACTCTTCAAGGTGGTCTGCAACCATCCTTGAACTACACGCATGAACATCCATATCGCCTTGTCAGGATAGACAGGGTTAAGATAATGTTTTCTGAAAAATGAAATGCTCCATCTGTCAATAATTTTCGCCAATTTTTTTAGTGCATGAAACAGGTACGCGTTTTTCACAGCTTGGATAGATTTCTCTACTTTTTATGCTAATAAAACTAACACAACACAAATATTCCAGTGCGTAAAAGGCCATCGGGCCACTGTCAGCTGCCGTTGGCCCATGCACAGTCGTGCACAGGCCTATAGCGGTCAACGTCAGCCCGATCGCCTATGTGCACTGGGATGGTGCTTGCATTTATTTCCGCATTTTTCTTTTTGCTGTGCAGGTTGAAGAGATAAAGCAAGAACTAGAAGCTCTGAAGCAAGAGCACGCCCAGCAGAGTGTGTCCGATAGCAGTGCCCTGGCCAGACTGCAGAACGTTCATGACAAAATGTCTGAAGTAAACAAGCAGATGGAGGTCAAATTCTCCAACACCAAAGGGGACATGCGAAGAAAGGTATGACTATAAATTTGACATTCCTTATTATCTGCTGCGCAAAAGGCCATCAGGCCGGTGTTGGCCTGTGCACAGGTGTGCGCAGGTCAACGGCGGCCGACATTGGCTCGATGGCCTTTTGCGCATTGGGTAACCATCTGTAGTTTAATCCCATTTACCAATTTAAGGTTGTATACTATACCTACATTTTTTAATTGAAAACTGCCGCTTATAGGGTTTTTTGAGAGCCTTATTGAGTCTGGAGGCTATTGCCACCCTGAAAGACCCATGGTCCCGGGCATATTTGTAAGTTTCAGCCTTTTGCGTGACCTACCCCATGTGCGAAAACACGCAAAATAGCTGATTTCAGAACACAATAAAAATTTATCGAATAGTGTGTTAAAATGATAAAGAAACATTTCGGTCACTTCATAAAGTATGTTAGTATTTTCTCGTAAAAAAAGTGTGTTCTGATAATTGGAATTCTAACTGTAATCGATAAAAGTTTATGTTGTAAATTCGCAAATTGCCCGGATGTTATCAATAACATTACAAGTGTTTGCAATGTTGGGCAATTGCTCAGGCCCTTTTTATTCGATAAAATCGTACTTTAGATCATATCACACACATTATTTATGAAAAAATGAGGGGGTCCCGCGCAAAAATTGGCACTTTGGGTCGTTTGCGAGTGCGTTTTCAAAAAGGGATACAAGCGATGTCTGACTTCCGGCAGATCATATCTCCGCCGTAGCCGTCCCAAGCCCGCATGAGAAAGGAGGAAATCAACTACCAAACCAACAAGTATAACCTACGCCCAAACTGTTGCAAACTACTAGTCTTCGATCACTATTAGTGACAGTGGGAAAGTAAACTGGAACAAACAACAACGGGAGATACGGGATGAGAAGGTTTATCTATAAGTAATTAAATGCACCAGACATCTCTTGGTAGTTGAGTTAGTACAGTGGTAAAATACTCTTTTTGCCACGCAGGTAACCAGGGTTCAATCCCCGTAGATGGATATTTTTTCCCTGCTCAAAAATTAGAAACCCATACAGTTTCTACTTCGCTAAATGAAACAAACGCACACACACACAAAATATATATATATATATATATATATATATGTTCTTTTTTATGTAAAATATGCGATTATCATCACCGTTGTAATGTGGATGTTAAACCATGAACCAACCAACAAACCATTTTCAGTCTTGGATAAAAATGCATACTGGTTACCTCGGTACATTTGTTCATTTAATTTTTTTCAGCCAGGCATTGTGAGCATGTTTACATTCATTCAATCATTCACAGATTCACTGATGAAAAAGAACACCAAAGAGTGTTGTCACAGGGTGTTTTTTTTTTATTTTTCTGGCATCATCTACAAACATTAATTAATGAATAATGTGAATTTGTTTTAATATACCTGCTGCAAGCAATGCTACATGCTCCTTTGGTGTATCCGTGAAAGCAGGTCGGTGAACATCTCTGGTTGAAAGATGTTTGTGAACAGATTGGTAGTGGATGTACCTATGTCTCCAGCTGAATCTCAGTTTCCCAGCAGTTTTTGGTTACAAATTATAAGGAAACAAAACAAATGTCACATGTTTCAATATGCCCCGTTATGTTTGCACATGATCATTGTAAGTAAAGAATAATATCTTTGTTTATTTTCAAAAGAAACGCTGTATTTGCAGACATTCATTTAAAGTATATATGTACAGTCAAGTATGTTGAAAGCATTATTAGGCTACAATGCACATAGGCACCCATACAAAAGTAACTACCTCAAATACAAAATATTAAATGTTTAGGGCTTAACATCTTTTGTCCATAAGGTGATTTCAAAGATGGGTCACAGAAATAGGGTCTGAACAAATTTTGACCCAAGCTGTATTCGAACCCAGGACCTTTGGGATGAGAGTCAAACACACTACCACCGAGCCACCCAGCTCCCCCTCAAAATACAGCTTTACTGTGGAACAACATATTTTAACTACATTATTCACATTTACAAAGTGCTGACTTTATACAAGCTAGTGGGTGGAGAACAGTGGAGCTGAAGTTATTTTCAGTTGTGTGCATGCCAACCGAGACTGACACCGGCAACCACTTGCTCATGAGGTATTTATTTGGGAGCCAACTACACAGTATATAAAAGAAGGGGGATAGGAGAGAAGGAATGACAGACTTATCATTTAGAGCCTTCTACTACATATATTATTTCCCTCATATATATATAACACGAAGAGTTTTTGCGTTCCCGGCTGACGGCCATCTTATTCTGTATTAAAATTTCACTGATGACACGGAATGCTTAACACAATATATGATTGTACATTGCTTAACGTCCCGACAGCAACAAGGCTTTCTCAGGACGTGCCTGCACTGCTTGTGAAAAAAAAAAAATAAACAGAACATTGAATGTATGTCGCCAGCCGGTCAAATACATTAAATAAACCTAACACATGGGGCCTAAATAAAGCTAAGACCATTTAGCAACACACATCCAATATCAAGAGCTACAGGCAGTGCAGACAGTAGGGAGAGTTTTAAAAAGGAAAATACAGGTGAATGGACCTCGGGTAGACAGAAACACATGCCCCAGAATAGAGAGAAAAACTCACCCTGTGGGGCTGACCAGGGTGACCCTGGGAACTAAAAAGTACCTAACCCCACCCAGGTCCCCCAGGGCAGACCCGGGTGGGGTTTAACACAATATATATATATATATATATATATATATATATATATATATATATATATATATATATATATATACATACATACATATATATATATATATATATATATATAAATATATATATATATATATATATATATATATATATATATATATATATATATATATATATATATATAATATATATATAGAGAGAGAGAGAGCATCACTGAAGTCCTGATATAACTCAACATTGCACATCCCACTACGTTATAACAGTGAAATTCAGTGTCCAGCCACCACTACACTACACACATAACACATACTGTGCACAATGTTGGTATGAAAATCAAACAATACTGTTACCAGTACCACACTCTGTCCCATTGCAGCACAACTAAGTGAAATGCAGTCTCACGCCCCATAACATATACTGCACAATGCTGATGTCAACATAAAATACCGTAACAACTGCATAACAAGGGTAAAATGCACTGTGTCACCTAGTCTGCATAATATAGGCATACACACCAAACAATACTTTTACTGCTCTTGATACAAAGTCTGTGCAGTCCACCATATCACAACACTGCAAAATACATCAGTGCTACGCTGGCAGAGTGCCTACAATACAACCCGAAACGCTGAAGGTAAATTCTTTGTAAGGCACTGCAACACTAACCTGCGAAAGTTTTGTTTTTCTAACAGAGTTGCCATTGTTTGGAATGAGTTACCAGTTTCATTAAAAAAAAAAAGCACCTAACATAAATTCTTTACAAACCAGATGGACGAATTACCAAAATTTAAAGAGTTTTTCTATTCATATGATGAATCATTTATAGGAAAATTTCATGAATAGCAGACTCATAAAGTAACTTAAGAAAGAAAGGACATTTGCAAAGGCCTCACGGCCTATTTTGTCCTCACACTACTACAGTCTGCACCATGCCGGCTATTAATATAAGCAATACTCTTCAAAAACTCAACATGGTGCAGGCTATCGTGTCACAACTGATTGCACATTGCATAGCAGCCACCACACACAACCTGGTACTGTGCACAATGTTGGCTTCAGTTTTACTTTGTTTATTTAATTTTGGACCTGCTGGGGGCATCAGAAAAATCACAAAAGAACTTACATGATTGCGCTCAAAAATTAACTACACATGAACACATGTTCCTTAGACAGCACAAATGACTTGTATGGACACAGATCATAGTTAGGTCATTCTGTTTGCTGGTATGTGTCATGTACAGTACGTCTGGAAAACATGTGAAATGAACCATGTGATTAGCAATTCTGATACGATAAGTAAAGCTACACAGCTGAAAGTCAACGATTGACAGAGGAAGAATAAATAATAAAACAAAGTACAGTACATATCATATGCCTATGATCAGTTATCAACCAACCACTGAAAACTGCTGTGACAGATGGATTGATTGATTGATTGTACAATGCTTAACGTCCTGACAGCAACAAGGCTTTCTCAGGACGTGCCTGCACTGCTTGTGAAAAAATGCATTTTTCTTTAAAAGGTATTTTTTCGAAAAATACTTACCGATGACATGACCTTATGGGAGTGTCTACTACTTACTCAATTCTAGCCTAAGTACTCGTTGTGTTAACACACAACCCGGGAGGCACTCGGGGAACCCCGAGGGGGCCAAGAGTTGTCTCCCGATACTCCCCATCCGGAACAGAGTACCCATAATTCCTCAGTCAGGATACTTAGCTTACCAGCGGCAAGCGGGGCCGGTGGGAGGGTCGTCCGAGTCATGTCATCGGTAAGTATTTTTCGAAAAAATACCTTTTAAAGAAAAATGCATTTATTTCATCAAAAACATTACCGATGACATGACCTTATGGGAGAATCACGAATAGGAGGAGGGTGCCGCGCACTAGCACACCTTGGGGCCCCAAGGGCCGTCCTCCCAAACGCAAATTCCCGACGACCCTGGGGAGGTGTAACCTACGGCGCTGAAGCGCCAGGAGGAAGAGGAGCCCCGGAGCAGTTCCCCCACCAGAGCGAGTAGCCCCGCTGGACTGGGAAACTGTGAGCGAGAGAACATGCCCGCGAGCCCTACAGTAGCCACGAAGTGGAAGACAGCACAGTTCCTGACGCCTGTGACGTTCGTGGCCCTGTACGTAGCTGATAGGACTTAATTAGCCTCTAAGCTCGCTGCGGGAGGGATCCTGGAATCGGATCGCATGACTGAGCGTCGTCAGGAAGATCATCTGACTTGTAGCTTCAGGGCTGTTATTCCTAGTGACGAGGAGAAGCTCGATCCTTGTTACGCTCGCGAGGGAGCGCGAGGGTGGCGGTCCGACTTCGAGCGAAGAGAGGATCCCGAAACGTGTCGTGACGTGGTGTGCGTGTGAGAATGTCTCCGCGAGCCGGACTCTGTGGCGAGGCGGGTTCGCAGCGGCCGAGGAGGATCCAAGGCCTTCCTAGGAGACGAGTGGGGACCGGTTGACCATGGAGGCGCGAAGCACGCCTCTCCGAACCGAGCTCTGTAGCGAGATGGGTTCTCTGCCTGGCATAAGGCTTGGTCCAAGCGCGGTCCCTCCTGGGAACCCGCGCCTCGAACTCCCGACTCCGCACACTACCTTGCTGTGTCCAACGTTGAGGCCTGCCGACACCGACGAAGGCGAAGGAGTAGGGGCCCCATCAAAGCGAAACAGCGAGCGTCGCGGCTGCAGGAGCACCTTGCAGAAGCGGGAAGCAGTAGCGGGGGTCCGCGGCGAGGAGAGGTGTAAGAGGTACAGGACCGGAACCCAGTAACGGGGTGACGAACAGGAAGAGCGGAGCAACCGTCCCAGGCTAGGCCAGAGCGTCGATGTCTCGTCCAGGCGGGCGAATCCACAAAGGCAGGGCGAATCCTCAAGGACGGGGCACGCCAGTGAACCCACCTAGTGTCGAACAGGTCCGTGAAGCCATCTCGCCAGTGCGCCGGTCCTCCGAAGGCATCCTGGTGCAAACTGCGTGTAGCAACTGGATCCATCGGGGAAACAGGTTGGCGCAGCCGTCCCACGAGAAGGTGACCTACTAGTCTGCGTCAGCTCCAAGCCGTTCGCGCTCTTGACCGCGAGGTCCGAAGGCCAGGCTGGAGTTGGAGAAGAACCACGGTAGTAGGAGGCGTAGCAGAAGCAGCCGGGCTTAGAGACGACCAAAGGAGAGGAGATCCGACTTCCGAGTAGTGGCTGGGCCGTCCAAACCGCCAGCACAGCCGCAGCAGTACCACGTGTTCGAAGCCCGGTGCCCTCCTGGGTGCCCAAGGGGAAGTCGAGTTGGTTAGACACCAGGGAGACGGAGCTGTGCCATGGTCCTACAGCGTAAGCGAAGCGAAGGTTCTAGAAGCCTCCACCGTTCTGCTCCCCGTAGCGAAGTCCAGGAACCCCCCAAGGAACTGCCTTGGTCGAGTCGTCAGCACAGAGGTTCCGTCAGCATCACACCGCCCCGCTCGGCGCCAGGAGTCGTCGACCTGGAGAACGAAGGATAGGGTAAGGAGCTCTACCATCTCATGACACGAAGGGAGGTACGTACGAGAGGGGTCGTCTAGTCCCAAGGAGAGGCAAGAGCGGATCCACCGCTGGAAGGGGAGGCAACTCCTGTGACCTCCCGAGCACCGTTCCGACCGAGGGAAGCCAACAGCCGGCAACTCCATGGGGGTGAAGAAGATCCGTGAACCGAGAGAAGAAGCGCAGGGTAGGCGAAGCGCCTGGCACGAAGTCCGGAAGCCGCTGCCAGCTCCGAGCTGCATCCGAGAGGGCACCAGGGGAGACAGAAGCCGACGCGCTCGCAGACCCGTTTACCACCCGTGCGAAGTCAGAGTACTTCCACTAAGTCAATGGGACTCACGCGTAAGGCCACCAGCTAGTGAGTCGTCAGATCTCCAAGGAGTATTAGTGCACAACTGGGTCGAACCGAGTACTGTAACCGCAGGAGGAGGTAAACAGGTCCGAGCAAGGCGAAGTAACGACAGCATCCTCCCCGAGAACCACCGGAGGGGGTCGGATGTCCAGAAGAGGAGCGACCGCAGCCAGGCCGGAGCACGAAGAAGGGGAAGGGCTGAGTGCGGGGGAGAGGAAAGGGACGAACGGCAGCCGGGCGCGAAAGGGATCGACGAGCGAGGCAGGAGAGAATCCCTGGAGCGACGTGAAGAACGGCAACTCCTAAGCACGCCCGCAGCGGAGAGAAGCGGAGTGTAGACCTAGAGTGCCGGAAGGTTGACTCCAACGAGGGAAATTCGTAGATGGACGGGCATCGAAGGTGCAGAGTGGTCCCTCCTCGCGCGCAGGAGAGCAAGAGCGGAGATCCGATCCTGAGGGAAGTGGATTCCCAGTCGTGCCGCCTCTTCCTGCCCATACGACAGGGCAAGACTGATATCCCAGCCCAGACGACCTCCTCCTTGGCTGCGCTGGGTAATACGAACTGCATACATGGATCTCTCCCGACGGGTAGCGCCGAGACTGAAGATCCGCGCAGATGAAGTACGCGCCATGGCCACGAGCATCGCATACGACCGGAACTGCGCTGTCAAGGACATCGTGGCCGCTGTGGGCTGGCGAGCAGAATCTACCGTCGCTCGTTTCTACCATCGGGAACTGGCGGGACAGCGTGACTCTGCGACCCGGGCACTGTATCGAGGTGGGTCTCCGCCTGACCGCAGGCTATGTCCAGGTGCGTACCCTCCTGTAACGCCCGCGTCGAGAACCCCTCTCCGCGCAGTAACTGAAGCGGTCCGCGTAGCCATCCCTCCACAAGATCGTCAAGGACTCGGGCGGTAAGGAACGGAGACAGGCACCTCCGCCCTGCTGGCTGGCCACCAACAGTACCCTGCAACCACTAGCAGCCGGCCCGAGTTCGATCGAAGAGCAGATCCCGAACAAGTCGAGACGTGGTGTGCGTGTGAGATTGTCTCCGCGAGCCGGACTCTATGTCGAGGCGGGTTCGCAGCGGCCGAGGAGGATCCAAGGCCTTCCTAGGAGACGAGTGGGGATCGGTTGACCATGGACGGCACGAAGCACGTCTCTCCGAACCGAACTCTGTAGCGAGAAGGGTTCTCTGCCTGGCATAAGGCTTGGTCCAAGCGTGTTCCCTCCTGGGAATCAACGCCTCGAGCTCCCGACTCCGCACACTACCAAGCCGTGTCCGACGTGTCGATCCCCCGATGCTAGGGCCGTCGGAACTTGAGAGGCTGGAGAACCGGAACAGCTGGTACTTCCTCAGGTCTGGAACAGTCACCGGTGTCAGGCGTTCGCGCCGGAAACCCCAAGTTGGTACCAGTGTACTCTGTAGGGAGGCCGGTTGTCTGTCAGAAGGCTTTTTTCCAAGCGCACTTCCTCCTGCACACTATACTGACGCGTCCGGCATGGTGATCTCACAGTCCACTCGTCGGAACTCGAGCAGTCGGAGTACCGGGAATAACCGCCGGTATCTCAGCAGGGCTGTAACCAGTCACAGGCGTCGGGCGCTCTCGCCGATAGAAGCTCCAAGGTGAGCCCAGCGCCGTCCAGGTCATGTGGCGCAGGCGTCACACCAAGGTTCGGAGGCACATGGTAGACAGACCTTGTATGAGTCCGACGGTCACTGTAACGTCCGCGTTGTGTGCAGGTCATCTAAGGCCCCTGCAACATACCAAAATCCGAAGGCACGCGGGCGTGGGCCTGAGGGACCCTGTCCTGGTAAGGTGAACTTCCGCAAGACAACGGTACAACCAGCGAGGAACCACCTGTCAGCAAGCGCGCGGACCTGCAATACATCCCCGCAAGGTAGAGAGTGCAGCCAGTAGGGTCCCGGTTAACCCCAGGTAAGCACCCCACCTGTGTGACCTACCTTCTGCGAAGAAGAGGAGTCGCGGCTAACGGCACTGTCTGTCCATCCTGCCACGGCAACTCCCCCAACCACCAAGGTGTGTACCTGTCTTCCCAGCGTATACGTCCTACGCCGGGCACCTCCCGGCCCCTACAGGTGTGGAAGCCACCCTTGGTCTGGGAGGACCGCCAGGCTAAGTTGAGCCTACAACACATCCTGCACAACAAACTCAAGCATGTCATGACAAGTATAAGCCTGAAGCAAGCGGCAGGCCCAGAACCTTGGTCGGAGCGGAGCCCCCGCGACACACCGGAGCTGTACTATAGCGACGGCCTCCAGGTGCAGCTTTGATCATTGTCTTAAGTTGCCAGCAGGCAATTACCTTTCAACCGTAAAACGTTACTGTCGTTCATGTTAACTTGTATTCTTATGCATGTTGTTCATGTTAACTGGTAGTCACATGCCCAAGTAGGAATATAACCAAAGAGCAGAAACCAGTGCGTCCAGGAGACATAGGGCTGTCTGAGCACTGTGGTTTTTTTTTTTTTTTTTTTTTTTTTTTTTTTTTTCCCAGGGAGGTTTGGGCCGGGAGACGGTCACTGGCGCCTGCCATGAGATGCGTTGGCGACGGGCTCACCCGTACCAATCACCGTCCATCTGCAGCCTGTCATTGTAATATGTGGAATGAGCAAGTGAGGGTATGTGAGTAGCACCTGTGGTGGCAAGAGAAGTTATTGCAGCTTATGACCTTCCCCCATGACAGCAACAATAAGTCATCTAGGTGCCGTCAGTGTCCCCTCAACTGACGAATACTCTGCATCTCCCATGTATCTAATACGCCCCCGTATGTGGTAAACAGGTCTGCAGTATGCATAACAAAACAGGCACGACGGGACCGACTCAGTACCGAAGTAAGCGTCGGTTCTCGCCACATTCGCCAACGTAATGCGTCAAGGGATGGCTGGAGCATACATTCCCCGAACCCAACCAGGGACAAGAGCATAGGTGAGGAAAAAGTGAGTAGGTAAGCGCCAGAAATAAGGTTAGACTTAGCTTCACCGATCTTGCACACCATTCCCCTTCCAGTAAAGGTTTTAACCGTGAGGAACACGGAGCTCTGCATCGTTAGACGCCATCTTGGAAAACGAAGCTGACCACCTGCGGATCTGCGCCGTTTAAGAATGACCGTTCCAGACTACAACGTCTCATTTCTTCCCTCACGCGTAAATGCCTTCCGTTAAAGCGCGGAACTTTCAACAACCACGCTGCTAACCACAGCGAAAAAAGGGAGACTTGACCCTGTCAATAACAATACCACACCAACGCGGAAGGAGAGGGGGAACGGGCGCGAGACCCGCCAAGAAAAAGTCAAGAATCTTGGCGCAAGCAACAACGCAAATGAAGACCGCGTTCGCGCCTGCTCAACCAGTGCCCAGCCCGGGAACCAGCCGAGGGCCAACCCAGTCACCTTACCTTTTCCCGGAGCGGGACCGGGGAAGGGGAGGGGGGGGGGAGAATCCAAACCAAGGCACGCGCGGCGAAGTCCCAGCGAAGTTCACAGCGTAGCCCAGGCACTTCAGGGAGCCAAGCGGGCAGCTGCCAACGAAGAAGGGATACCAGAGCCACCCGGTACAGGGGGGCCCGACGAAGAACAAGTCAAGAGAAGAACTAAGTCCGTCGAAGACCGGAGAACCGGTCGAAATCCCCAAAATCCGTAGGCTAGAGCAACACGTCTGAACAGCGTAAGCCTAAGTAGACTGACTGAGGAATTATGGGTACTCTGTTCCGGATGGGGAGTATCGGGAGACAACTCTTGGCCCCCTCGGGGTTCCCCGAGTGCCTCCCGGGTTGTGTGTTAACACAACGAGTACTTAGGCTAGAATTGAGTAAGTAGTAGACACTCCCATAAGGTCATGTCATCGGTAATGTTTTTGATGAAATAAAAAACTAAACAGAAAATTGAATGTATGTCGCCAGCCGGTCAAATACATTAAATAAACCTACAACATGGGGCATAAATAAAGCTAAGACCATTTAGCAACACACATCCAATATCAAGAGCTACAGGCAGTGCAGACAGTAGGCAGAGTTTTAAAAAGGCAAATACAGATGAATGGACCTCGGGTAGACAGAAACACATGCCCCAGAATAGAGAGAAAAACCCACCCTGTGGGGCTGACCAGGGTGACCCTGGGAACTAAAAAATACCTAACCCCACCCAAGTCCCCCAGGGCAGACCCGGGTGGGGGGTGACAGATGGAGGGTAATGCAAGAACTACATGGTCAACTCACTCTTTAGAAGTATTGCGATTTTCATTGAGCAAGTCCACATTTGGTATATTTTGAGCAGAGGGTTTAATGACATATATGTATATATATACTACATACCTACCCCCCCCCCCTCTCCCCCGGCTGCATTTCTATATTTTGGCACACCCTCTCTTCAGAAAGGACCCATGGGTGTTATACTCTGAGGCCAATGACCATTTTCAGAATGTATATCATTTATAATCATGCAAAGCGGAGCAGTGATAAGTTTTCTCCTTGTTTCACACCGACGCTGCAAAAAAATCTATCTGTACCACTGTTTCCCAACTCATAAGAGTCAGCTGTGGAGTACATATTTTGAATGACTGATGTATGCCAGTATTTCGGAACTTGTCACAAAAAAGACCTGTTTATATGAGTGAAATGTCTTCGAAAAATGAACACATTGGCAGTAATGGGGTTTTTCCCTGGATAATCAAAAACTAATACAAATTAAGCTGCGTTTCCAAATCGTGACATGACAGGAGAGTGCAGTAAGGCAAAGGCGTTTGCTGCATTGCGAAGGATGTGACTGTCCAAAACCTTGGCATTGTGGCTGGACAGCAAAATAACAGGACGTTTGCCCACAGGACAATCAGTTCACTTCCTTTGCCTTCCTGTCGGTTGGCCATCCCGGAGAGACGTACCCGCTGAACTCTTCTTCAATGTGGCTATTGCAACCTGCAAAAGATAATTAAGAATCAAAAAAAAGTTTTGAAATGCACATTATGCGTGCATATATATGTGTTTGCAAGTATTTTTACAAAGTACATACATGCATAATAATTATGACAGTATTCAGAGCAAGAACAAGAAAGACAATGAATGTCCTTATGGTTTACGTGTATGACCAATCCACATAATACGTCCAACCTGTGTGACCTTGTGTGAGGAGAAACAATTTGTGTCAAAATCTGACCATTTTTTACCCCTTTCTGGACCCCCCCCCCTTCCCCCCGCGTGATCCTGACCTTTGAAAGGTCACAGCAGTTGGTATGTTTAGAAAGATTGTACCACAAAGTACCCTGGTGCCAAGTTGGACGTCTGAGGCTTAAATAGTCTCTGAGGAAATACCAATGTTAAAGTTGCCTACAGATAACAGACAGTCGACGGATGACCCATTACAAACACTTAGTTTTGCTATCACACGTGAGCCACATATGAGACACAACTGAGCTTTAAATGACCACAATGGGTGTATAAATATATCTAGAATCAGCATCACAGTGTAACTTGCAGAAAATGTTTCATACAGGACACGTTTAACATATTGCTGTTTAGCAACAGTACACACTGGACCAAAAACCCACCCCACCACCCCCACACTTTGGTACCGGTCTCAGGCCACTTTACAAATTTCAAATACAAGCGATCAAAAATCTCAGTAACTTCAGTAGCTGAACTGGCCCTTTGTCTGTCTTGTACTGTGTTTGTACTGTGTTTGTCTTAAATGGCGTAAATCCGTGTCTGTTTCGTGAGTGTGTGTGTTGGGTTTCAGGCGTGGCGCTTTGAGTCGATTTCCCCAAAATTGAGAAAAAGCGCCTATATAATAACGGTATTATTATTATTTATTATTAAAAGCTGGTATTCAGTGTTTTCTTGTTATTCTTGCACTAAGTGCTTATTAAAGAAAATGACAGTATTTGCAGACTTGCACAAGCCTCTAGTTTCCAAATCAAATGCAATATGGTGCCACTTGTTGACAGCAAGTGATTTTAGCATTCGGTCTTGTAGAGAATGCTGGTACTGTACTACACCATCTTCAAAATGAAAAAAAGCATTACAGTATGATGTGTTTATTCACACCAGTTGTGTTTTGTTATGAACCTGATTCTATTCACAAATCAACCGGTATGATTTACCTCGAGTCCAGGAGAATAGTTGATCTACTGGAACATTGCCTGCTTTCAGCTGTGACCTTCTCCTTTTGAGCAAACATGACCTGACTAGCTCCTGCCTCTTCTTGGTGTAGGCGTCATACTTCTGTGTTCTGTGCTTGTTTTGAAAGTATACCCTCTGGGTGCGACTCTGCAGTGCGACGTCAACAGCAGCATTGACCTGAAATGAAATACATGTTTATTAACGTGTTGTTTAGCAGCATGCCAATTTTACATCTGATCTTATTTCAGGGTGGGTTGGTTCCAAACTCCCCAAAAAGGGACTTTGTTATAGCATTATAAACAATTCGGGGCCAGGGCGGGAGGGCTCCCCCCCCCCACCCCCCCCTGCCCAATATGCCCCTACATTTAGTTTACGCATTACTACCTTCAAACTAATGTGAAATAAACTGTAAACACCACAAACAACAATGGTGAAGCCTGGATCGCTCATGTGCATTTAAAACTGATCATTTACATAATCTGCACTGTGTGACCTTTCCAAAAGGTGACTGAAATTTAAGTGCCATGAGTCTCCGCATCAGAAAAGGGCTGGCTTTTGTACTTGTGCATAATTTTATTACGATTTAAACTACTGAAAATCCAATGAACAGCAACAGCACAACATTATTTGAGAAAAAATATCTATTGTCAAAATATGGCTTTTTTTTTACCTATTGCTTGATTTCTCATGACCTTTGGTCTTAACTCAAACTGGTATGCTAAGACAGGTCTTGCCACAAAGTATCCTTGGACCACGTTGAAGACTGTGGTTTGAATAGTCTCCAAGAAAAATGAATTTTTCAATTAAAATGCATTTTTTTGAAAAATACTTACCGATGGTATTACACTTAGGAAAGGCTCTTAGCTGGCCTAATTTTAGCCAAATTTTGGTTGTGTCCGTATAAGGGGGTGTTGGCAGGAGTGGGGCGCCATAGACCATGCCAAACCCGAATAGCCTCCCCTTACTCACATCCGGTACAAGGTTACCCAGCATACCCCAGTTTAGTTCTTAGCGAACTGCGGCAAGCGGGGCCGGAGGGAGGGACCTTCGAGTAATACCATCGGTAAGTATTTTTCAAAAAAATGCATTTTAATTGAAAAATTCATTTGTTTTCTCAAAACACATTACCGATGGTATTACACTTAGGAAGAATCACAAAGAGGAGGTGGGTGCCGCTATAGCGCCCCTACTGCCAACCACATTGCCCACAAACTCGCCCTCCTGCAGCACACTCCCGATAATTTTAGCTAAGATACCTGCGGCGCCTAGGGCGCCGGGAGGGAGTGTTGCGCTGCTGCGGTGTCTCCCACCAGCGAGAGGATCCGTCGCTAGGAGGAGAAGTCCCTCAGGTAGCAGCGGGCGAAGGTGGACTCCGCTCGCCATCTCATAGCCGCCACAAGACTTTGACTGCACCGGTGCTGTCGCAGCGGAACTTGCGGCCCTGGTTCTGACCTCGTGCGCCGCGTTGTGCAACATGTGGCCTCAACAGGTCAACGTCCTGGCCGGCCGGGCGGATAACTCCCCGGAACCAGGAGGAGCAGGTCTGGCTGAGATACCACGTCTACCTGTGGACAGAGGGAGAAAACAGGTGTGTGCGTCCCCCTGCGCCAGCTTGGTCCGGCGCAGGTACACACGGAAGACTCTCACCGGTTCCTATTGTCTGGGCTACTGAGTGGAATCTGACACTCGTACGGGCAGACAGACATAGACTGTAGGGCAGCCAAGGCGACCACGACTTGGCCCTGAAGGCTGGTACCGTAGAAGTTGCACGGCGCCGTCCGTCCGTACCAGCCAGCCATCTGTGTGTGTGTGACGACAGCGCGTACGGATACTGACCCTGGAAGAGGTAAGGCTGTCACCGGGTTTTGAAGTCTGTTCTCCCGGGTGGCACCCAACACGCGCAGGGCGAAACAACTGTCGCCGTCATGTAGGCCGCGTCTCGTCCAGGCAGATGTGTCAGGTAGCTGTAGCATGAACCGGTCGACTGGCACTGCCAGCCACCCGGGTGTGTGGACAGCGTGCATAGTACTGAGCCTGGAGGTTGAGTCAAGGACTGCCCTGAAGCTCTCCTCCTTGAAACATCCGTCAGGCGCGTCATGTGCCGGGTTCCAACAGACGAGGTTGAGATCCCGTAAGCCCCCAAGGTAGAACTTGGTCCCTGCGCAGCACAGCGGGGCATTCCAAGCGAAGGGAGCCTCTGAAGTGAGGTTTTGCCGCTACCCGGGTCTGATGAGCGAAATCGCCTGTAAGAGTCGGCGATCATGGTGAGATAGTCCTGAACGGTGAAAGGGGCCGTCCTTAGGAGATGAAAAAACCCCCGAGGAAGCACCCTGCCAGCTGGGGCTTCGTCCAGTTCGGAAGGAAGAAGGTCGTCATTCCCGTCACACAGCGCTCGTCATCTACCCTCGCAACTCGCCTGGTTGATGGTCTGCGGGTTGTCTCGGTAGCACCTATGGCCGCCGTAGGAAGCCTCTGTGGAAGAGGGCTTGCTGCCCAATCTGCGGGTGCGCACCTACATCCACCAAGCTGCAACACAAGTAAAGGCGGACAACCACGCGTACACTTCGGCATGCAATCTCGATGGCGAGCCGTGGAGCTGGAAGATCTGGCCACAGCGACGCCTCCCCGCGCGGCAGGCCTCCAGCGCACTAGCCACTCCCAATTACGCCCTCCTTCTCCAAGCAGAGGAGGTGTCAGGTTGAGCGGTGATCCCCTAGTGAGTCATCCGTCCTAAGAGAGCTGAAGAAGGGACTGAGAGTCCCTCCTACACTGCCCTGCTCCCGTCTACTGGGAGTCCCACTCGAACAGGACGACCACGCACTCCATCCTCGACGGAATCCCGGCGAAGAAAACACGTAGTACCTGTCCCGTAGCGTCGGCCCTCTAGTCGACGGCGAAGTGGGTATGATCCCAGCCTACCGCCCGGCTTGCCAACTGGTGACGACTTCGAAACTCGAGTTGTCCCAGGTCCTGGAGACGCACCGCTGCTCTCAGGTCTTTGTCTGGTATCTGCCGAGGTGACGAGGCACTTGTGTCGAGTCGAAGGACGAAGATCGTGCTCCAATCTACCGTCTAGTGGAAGAGCTGCGTCGACCCTACTGCCACAGGCTCGAGCGCAACGACCTCTCAGGAACTAATTCCTGCCAAGTTGTCCCGTCTAACTCCCTGTACTTGCGCCCCCGGTCGCAGGATCCACAGCGCCGAATGGGTAACTCCCTGAAGGCGCTACTGAGGGTGAGTCCATCCGCTCCGGTCCGGCGCTGCAGCCTGCCGAAACTCCAAGTTGCCGCCACCCAGGAACGCGACCGCTTCCGCTAGGTCCCGACGCTGTCGTCTAAGGAGGCGACAAGCGTGCCTGGTCACCGCTGACTACGGCCAGGCCCAAGCGAAGAGTAGCGCCCCGTCGGGGAAATGAAGCGACTAGCCGCAAGTCAACTCAGGCGGAGCTAATCTGAACTGTGTGCATACCCCCGAAGAAGACGTCGTCCGCAGTGAAGTCTGTCGGACCAGTCCGCCACCCGCGCTGACCTCTATCCCTCGCGCGCCAGGAGCATGCTGTCCCTGACGTTCACAGGAGAGTGCCGTTGGCGTCCCGTCGCCGCCTCCGTCTCTCGGATGTAAGACGCCCAATCCGGTGCATCGGACGAACCGCGCCTCCGCGGAAGAGTGGTCCCTGCCAATCCTGTCTGACGGTCCACAGTGGTTTAAGAAGGCTGCTACATCCGGCGGCGCCCGCAGCGTGACTCAGCTGAGTGACAGGCCTTGCAAGCCTCCTTGTCGGTCTGCCCAGGGGGCCAAGAAGTTCTCCACTGCGCGGTGCCCTGCGTGGCCGACTCTCCACTCAGCCGCGCGTAATCGATCAGGACGGACGCAGCAACCGTTGGCAGCGGAAGAAGTAGGATCCAGCTGAAGCCACCAGCGCCTCCCCCGGCGCCCTGAAGCGGAGACAGAAGGCCGACCAGCAGGGGCAGGGACTTGAATGCTTGGACGCGATGAGGGGACCTGCGTAGTCCCCGGCTCGAGTAGACTCTCCTGTAATCTTCGCAGTAGACGGCAAACGCAAGACCTCTCGGAACCGCGAGCGTAGCGACGTAGAGAAGCTAACCTCGTCCAGCCACGGCGAATGACGTCCTCTGGCGTCCAGCGGGAACCGTATGCTCCGCCCGCAGGCGAAGGGATGTCCAACCCCTCCGAAGTCCGGGGAACTCCGGCCGGCGGCGATCCACGAAGGCGGACCCCGCACTTGGAAGGAACAACGTAGTCTCAGGGGGCCGCTCCCCCGAACGGTGGCGAAAACTCGGAGAGCCCGTCTTTTCCTTGCGTAGCGAGCCATGGAACTGGGACGGCGTCTCCTGTTCCTCTCGTACCCCTGGCTTGTGTGAGGCGAGTCCCTGCTTTCGAAGGGGAACTGAAGATCATGAGCGAACGCCGGGACCCGGATCCCATCGTGAGGTCGTCTCTTCTGCACTGCATCTAGAGCGGCTCTCGTCTGCATGGTCGGCGCGAGGCGTGGCCCAACATCACCGAGCCGGGATCCTGCAGTGCGAAGTGCAGTGGTCCTGTAGCCCTTGCGGTCGCCACAAGCCATAAAAAACTGGTGCGCAGCCCGGGCGAGGGCGCCCAACCTAATAATAAGAAAAATTAAATTAATCAATGCTTAATGCATGAGCACAATTTGATTGTAATAACCCTTAAGGGATAATCAAGTTATTGAATTAGATTAAAATATGGGAGACAGAATCCCCCTCTGTTTTCTCATCTCTATTGCCCAAAGCAAAGAAAGCGGATTAGAGGTTCCAGGAACCTAACCGTGGAAGGATAATAGGTGTCGCGCCCCAGCGGCCTGGCGAACCGCTGAGCCGCTGGGAAGCAACCTTTTAACCCTTGTGTCGCGCACCACGATAACCGTACATACTCATACGTGTTTGCTACCGCGCCCACATGCTCTCACAGACACTAGACACTGTCCAGCGCCTGAGAAGCCGAGCAGTCGCTTCTGCATGTCCGTTTAAGACTTGTCGTCTGGCCCGGGACTGGAAGCATCGTCGGTACGGTAGCCGACGCCAGCCCTCCGCAGTCAGTGACTACCAGCTTACTGGGCCGGGGCGCCTAGGTCACCGCCGTTGACATGGGCCCCACCTGGATGCTCAGTCCACCTGCTGTTTGTCCACTCTGGCCTGCGGACGGACAGTGGAGCGGGTCACTCTTGAGGCCGGGTCCCGGGCCGGTGGAAGAATCATTGGTTTAGCCATGCAAGTAGAGGTTGTCAGCTACCTCTCCTGCTGACCAGAGCCCAGAACAAGGTATCTTGTGCTTTACAGGTCCGGGACCACCTTGGGTCCCACCCTAAAACACTTGGGCGTCTCTGTCCGGCGATCTCTGACAGACGACATCCTCTCTCTGTGGGACAGCAAGGCACTGCTTCTGATTGGGGTCCCCTTTGTACTCTTGGGCGTCTCTGACAGGCGAGCTCTGAAAGACGCCGACCGCTCTCTGAGTAACCACTTGCCGACCTGGTGACCCTCTGGGTGCAGTCAGTGTACTTCCAACTGACTAAAAGTGTACTTTGGACTCACATGTGTATTATTCACAAGCCAGTGAGTTGTCAGTTTCTCCAAAATGTGTATTGTGTAAAACGTGCCGATGTATGTGTACCCCAAGCAAAATAGTGTAGTTTAATACGCCGAATGTGTATGGTAAACCGGTCTGGGCAACCAAGCCACTAAGGTAGCAACGCAATTTAGTAATGTTTAGGTAATTACCCCTTGTCAATAGACAAACAGAGAATCAGCCACGACTTATAACTCTTGTAAGAGGGAAGAGGCAACCAAGCCACTGCTTCCGTGGCCACGATCTCCGATAGGCGTAGCACGCTCTCTGTGGGACAGCAAGGCCACTGCTTGTGCCCTGGGTCCGACCTTGTGGCTGCCAGGCGCCTCTGCCCGGTATCTGATAGGCGAGGTACGCTCTCTGTGGGGAAACAAAGCCACTGCTCTGACTTGGGTCCCCGCTTGTCCCTGCCAGGTGTCACTGCCCGGCGGTCTGAAAGGCGTGGTACGCTCTCTGTGGGACCACGCAGTCCCTGCATCGGACTTGGGTTTCGCCTTGTTACACTCTGATATCAGTGTCCGGCGATCTCTGATAGGCAACGTACGCTCTCTGCGGGACAACGAAGTCCCTGCCTCTGACTTGGGACCCACCTTGTTAATCTCGGACATTAATGCCCGGCGGTCTCTGATAGGCGTCGTACGCTCTCTGCGGGACAACGAAGTCCCTATCTCTGTGCGTGACCACGAAGTCCCTGTTCCTGCCTTGAGGCGGCGTGCGCTCACTGCGGGACAACGAAGTCCCTATCTCTGAGCGGTTCAACGAAGTCCCTGTTTCTGACTTGAGGCGTCGTACGTTCTCTGCGGGACAACGAAGTCCCTGTTCCTGCCTTGAGGCGGCGTACGTTCTCTGCGGGACAACGAAGTCCCTGTTCCTGCCTTGAGGCGGCGTACGTTATCTGCGGGACAACGAAGTCCCTGTTCCTGCCTTGAGGCGGCGTACGTTATCTGCGGGACAACGAAGTCCCTGTTTCTGCCTTGAGGCGGCGTACGTTCTCTGCGGGACAACGAAGTCCCTGTTCCTGCCTTGAGGCGGCGTACGTTCTCTGCGGGACAACGAGGTCCCTGTTCCTGCCTTGAGGCGGCGTACGTTCTCTGCGGGACAACGAAGTCCCTATCTCTGTGCGGGACAACAAAGTCTCTGTTCCTGACGTGGGTCCCTCCTTGTTAGCTTGGACATCACTGTCGGCCGACCTCTGATAGAGTAGGACGCCAACGGAGGTAAGCGTTAACCATCGCTCTTCCAGTCATGAGTCGGACACCTCACCAGTGCGGGTCGACTCGCCTCTTGCTCAGGTAAGGCCCTCCGCATGCTCGTCCGAGGGGCCCTGAAAGTCGCCACACATCGTGCCGATCCGAACCTAGTTACTGCAACAAGAGGGTACAAGATGAAAGAGCGAGCGTGGCCTCTAAGGTCACGCAATAACGACGCGCGCGCGCTGGCGAATCGGACATAATTGAATATGTAGTCGAATCAAACGAGTGTACAGCGCGTGCCGACGCTCGGCGCTCCTTCCCACCCAAGGGCGCCGGTCGAGGGCATTCACCGAGATATTACCTGGCCATGGCGGAAAAAAGGAGCAAACCCACGTATCACCAAAACGTAACAGCACGCCCCACCGCGCGACCGGTTCGGAGCGCAGGTCGAAACAGCGTCCGGAAGCCGCCAGTCACAGTCTCCATGGCACAAGCCGTAGGTCCGTAGAACACACAGGTCGACGAGGCGGCACAGCGTGAGCACTACCACCCCCAGTCACGCCACCATCTTCACAGTTCAAGTCCCAACGAACAGTCAAGGTCGAACGACCGGCCAAACGAAAGCGGAGCTCGAACAGACACAACCTACTTCTGCCAGCTAAGAACTAAAACTGGGGTATGCTGGGTAACCTTGTACCGGATGTGAGTAAGGGGAGGCTATTCGGGTTTGGCATGGTCTATGGCGCCCCACTCCTGCCAACACCCCCTTATACGGACACAACCAAAATTTGGCTAAAATTAGGCCAGCTAAGAGCCTTTCCTAAGTGTAATACCATCGGTAATGTGTTTTGAGAAAACAATGCCAACATTACCGTTTACCATGGACGACGAATGGTCCAGAACATAGCCTCACACTTGCTGCACACATGAGCCAATGACAGAAAGCATTACAGTATGATGTGTTCATTCACAATCACACCATAGTTGTGTTTTGTTCTGCACCTGATTCTAGTCACAGATCTACCGGTATGATCTACCTTGAGTCCAGGAGAATACGTGTCGCCTTCCTTCACTTCACTTGAGCTGTGGCCTTGGTGTAGGCGTCATACTTATGCGCTTGTTTGCAAGTAAGTCCTCTGGGTGAGAGTACTGAGACTCCACAGTGAGAGGTCAACAGCAGTATTGGCCTGAAATGAAATACACGATTATTAGTATTACTGTGTTGTTCGGCAGCATGATAATTTCACTTTGTGTGAACTAAATGCAGGAGCAGATTATTACTTTCAAAATAAATGTGACATAAACTGTGTACACCGCAAAGAACAAACAAGAATTGCAGTCTGTACGCCTCATGTGCATAACTAATTCACATATAAGTATAAACTGTGTGACCTTTTCAAAACTGAGGTAGCTGACATAAGTGTCACAAGTCTCAACATAAAGGCTTGCTTTTGTACTAGTGACATTTGTATTTTCTCTACAAATTACAATTATGCATTTTTCTAAAGTTTGTCAACCTTCTGTGACTCTTGACCTGTGTAAGGAGTCAACCAAATTAGTATCTATAAGATGAGGAAGATTTCATCATCAGCTACCCTTGTGCCAAATTTGATAGGGAAATTGCAAAAACTTTGATACAAACCGCAATCATACAATGAAAAAATAAATAAGCATATATCACACATTCCAAGGTCATCCAAAATGGTAGTCAACAAATATTAGGGTTTCAGTCAAAGTAGCGTAGGTTTAATTTAACATACATACATACCTATAAAGTACTAGGTAACCCTTTTACTCCTGATACACCCACTGCTTGACATAAATGTGACTATGATAGTTCAAGGGTGGTGCCAAAATCGATCGGCGTCTCATCCGCCAAGCTATTCTGGCACCATCCTTGAACAAAACAAAAAAAAATGCTGGACTTATATCCTAATCTGTAATATAGCCTTTATAAGACAGCAAGGGAATGGATGAGCAAATTAAGTTACTAAGTACTGGAAGCAGTTACTGAGTTAGAGGTTTATAATGCCAAATTCTCCCTTAGCAGGACTTTTTTCTACACACAGTACGTTTTCCTAGATAATAAGCACTGGCACTGGTTTAATATAACTACAATGTCGACTACATACCCTCCACTTATTAGTAAAGGCTCTCCGAAAATGTATGGAAATGTTCTACTTCTAGGTGGTGACTGACATGGCCGGAATGCCCCCCCCCCCCCCCCCCCCTTCTCAACCCACAATAAAATGTAGTCTTCTTCATTGCAGGTAGGCAGTGACGACGGCACTAGTACCGTGGGGACTTAAATTTCCATGCATACACGGACAGTTAGCTATGGGGGTTTTACGCCGTGCAGGTGATATCTCACGGCGGTGCATAAAAGGGTTGGACGCTGAACCAGTGAGATATGCCACTTATATTACGACAGTTTGCTTCTGCTAGTACCTCGTGTTCTAATCGCTTAGCAAACACCACCACAATTTAGTTGCTGAGATTTTGTTGTTTTCCTGGCTGCCACGTAGACTGCTTCCCGTCTTTGCTTGGCCCGTTCTTTTTTTAAAACTTCAGATTCCGAAATTGCGTGTTGCTTGGCGCTATTACGCAGGTTATGCCTTACGCTCGATGACTTGTCGCAACTTATGCAAAAGTATCTTATTTCTGAGGAAACAAAACATTTTACGCATAGAAACAGTCAGCGTACACACCTATTTCAGACAGTATATCTCTTTTATCAATTATCGATAAATTGAGCTTGTTTGCAATACGACCTGACGTACGGCGTTTTGTTTTCCTGTGAACTCCAGTCTCAGGTCACGGCAGACGCAAGATAGCGGTATCTAAATGCGCAGAAAAGATGCGCGAAAGAGGTGTGTCCTACAACCTTAAGCCAACTATGCATCTGCGGTGACTGTACGAACCTGTTACATTGATTTCCAGGCATAGCTGCATGTTTCACTCAGAGACATTAATAAAGACACCTGACTATGATATAGCCCCACAAAAGCCGTTATATCAGATCGCCAGCTACTGTCTGTTTTGCTTGAGGACCTGGAGTTTGGAGCTTTAAATAGCTTTTACCTCAGCTCTGACGCTTCAGCGGTAAAACGGACACAAAGTGATGTAATCACGCAGTTATGAACGAAATAACAACTGTAGCCATTCGCTAGAGGCATTATAAGTTATAATATAACACATTTTATATATATCTCAGGTGTTGATATTCATCACATAGTTTCAAGCAATGTTGAGAATGCTGCAAGAGCACTTAGGGCCTTAGATCCCAAGGCCGCATTTCCTGCATTTTGAAGTTGTCACACAATGACAATGTACCAGTTGCAGGAGATGGATCAACCATGATAATTCAAGGGTAGTGTCAGATTAGCTTGGTGCCTGACGGCACTACCCGTGAATTATCATCGTCGATTGGTCTCCTAATTACCATCGTCAATCCATATTCGATCCATCTCCTGGTGTAGTGTGTTGGGGCTAAATGGGTTAAGGTTCAATTCCAGCCAGCATTGGCTGCTGTTGGTGCACACATGGCTGTGCGTGGGCCAATAGCGGCCAAATTAACCCGAATACCTGTTGCTTCCTGGGATGGAATAACTGCGCTCCAGAGATAGATAAGTAGACAGTTGAAACCCACCTAATCAATAATCTATAGATTTATTTGATCCTCTCCGTATTTAGACAAACGAACTCCAGCACTTACCACCAATACCTTAATCGCCTAGCCATTTTAGTTCCACTCCAGAAATCATTCAAGCTACGTTTTTTTATCAGCTACCAACCCGCGAGTATTAAGGCAGATACCCCACCCAACCTAAATTATTAATGCATGCTGTCATTTACTACTATCAGCTGTTTTCGGGAAATGACTACTTGCCTCATTGTGGGAATTCCCGTTAGGCATAATTTCCACAACACCCAACCCAAAAGTAAGTGACGTCAATGTTGCCAATAACAACGCCGCGTGTCAACTCGTGACCCTAGTCTCGTGATCAAGTATTGCGTCGTTGAGACGTTTCAAGGATTTCTGTTGCTGTGAGAAGATGTGTTATTTGTGGTAGCCATTGGAAATATTACAAATTCCGGACTTCGATATTCAGTGCAGTGATACATCTTGTAGAATATTACTATTGTGCGTTATGTTGAAACAACAAAAAGGTTAGTGAGCCGAGACTAAAGAAAACTTACTGTTAAATTGCGGAGTGTCGAGTACAACCGGGTTCAGTATTGCGTTTTACTTTAAACACGGCTGTGAGTGAAAAACCGCGGTTTTAGTTTATTGGTTGTACCGTACGCAAAAGCATGCGGGTCTCTATGTAATAGGACATTTATTCTCGTCAGGTTGTTTAATTTATCTAGGCAGTGTCACGTTTACAGACCTATGTCGATTTCTATCGAATTTAGGTGTGCAGTCACACACGGGGACCGCTAACGGCGCAGTAAGCATGTGTTGAGGGGCAAAACAGAAGATTGAGCCTACTAAAACAGAGTCATTTGCTATTACTTCCGTCTCGTAAACAACTAAGAAATGAGAGTAGAACACAGAGTTAAATGACTCTTAACATAAAGTCTTAAATATTCTGTTTACCACCTTGCCGTTAACGCCGTCAGCGCGGACTGCAGACAGTGTCATTCAGTTGAGTACAGCGAGGACAGAGACAGAACACAGAGTTAAATGACTCTTAACATAAAGTCTTCAAAATTCTGTTTACCACCTTGCCGTTAACGCCGTCAGCGCGGACTGCAGACAGTGTCATTCAGTTGAGGACAGAGACAGAACACAGAGTTAAATGACTCTTAACATAAAGTCTTCAAAATTCTAATGACACCCTTGCCGCTAACGCCGTCAGCGCGGTTTTAAAATAGATTTTACGTAGCAAACATCGCTGGTGGTAAATAGCGCGGCGTGGGCTCAGCGGCCTGTAGCTCTGTAGCAAGCAAAAACATAGACAGAACACAGAGTTAAATGACTCTTAATACAAAGTATTTAATCTTCTAATGACACCCTTGCCGCTAACGCCGTCAGCGCGGTTTTAAAATAGATTTTACGTAGCAAACATCGCTGGTGGTAAATAGCGCGGCGTGGGCTCAGCGGCCTGTAGCTCTGTAGCAAGCAAAAACATAGACAGAACACAGAGTTAAATGACTCTTAATACAAAGTATTTAATCTTCTAATGACACCCTTGCCGCTAACGCCGTCAGCGCGGTTTTAAAATAGATTTTACGTAGCAAACATCGCTGGTGGTAAATAGCGCGGCGTGGGCTCAGCGGCCTGTAGCTCTGTAGCAAGCAAAAACATAGACAGAACACAGAGTTAAATGACTCTTAATACAAAGTATTTAATCTTCTAATGACACCCTTGCCGCTAACGCCGTCAGCGCGGTTTTAAAATAGATTTTACGTAGCAAACATCGCTGGTGGTAAATAGCGCGGCGTGGGCTCAGCGGCCTGTAGCTCTGTAGCAAGCAAAAACATAGACAGAACACAGAGTTAAATGACTCTTAATACAAAGTATTTAATCTTCTAATGACACCCTTGCCGCTAACGCCGTCAGCGCGGTTTTAAAATAGATTTTACGTAGCAAACATCGCTGGCGCGCGGCGTGCAGACAGTTTCATTTGAGTACAGCGTGCAGACAAATACGTCACTAGCTGCAATGCGGAAGTTGATTTAGCGGCCTGTAGCTCTGTACCAAGCAAAAACATAGACAGAACACAGAGTTAAATGACTCTTAATACAAAGTATTTAATCTTCTAATGACACCCTTGCCGTTAACGCCGTCAGCGCGGTTTTTAACACTGACATAGGGACTTAGTAACGTGACTAAGTACGCCGCGTCTATATCGTGTCATACAACTGAAATGCGGTGAAGTTTTCTGCGGACTGGAGTCTACATGCTGAATAAAGATTTTGTGTCTGTCTGTCTGTCTGTGTGTGTGAGTGCTTGTGTGTGTTTGTAGGTATGTGTGAGTGTGTATGCGTGTGTTTGTCAGTGTATGAGTGTGTTTGTCTGTCAGTGTGTGAGTGCATGTATGTATGCGTGCGAGTGTTTGTGTGTGAGTGTTTGTCATTGTGTGAGTGCATGTATGTATGCGTGTGCATGCGTGTATGTATGTGTGCGAGTGTTTGTGTGTGTGTGCGTCTGTGCGTGTATTTATGCATGTGTGTATATATAGTTAGTGTTAGAGATATGATAATTTCAAGAACATTTATACCATTGACTCTACGTTAATACCCCAAAACACAGTTATTTAATAATAACCACACACACACACAAAACATTCTTATATACACTTGATACAAATTTAAGTTACCTACAGACACTTGTTAACAAATTTCCAAAGTCACCTACAACCGCTAACTAACTTTACAGGTAACTTTGAAGTTAGTTGGTGCAAGTTCTGATAAGTGACTTAAAACAAGTTCTTACAAGAACCTAATCATAAGATCTTGTAAGTTATTGAACCAAGTCACAACTTACTTGGACAGAATTTCCAAGTTACAAGGACAACAAGAAAACTTTTTTTTCTCAGTAGTACTCTGGTGGTGGGGCTGATGGCATCAAATGAGCAGGCATGACATCTCTTTGTGAAGAGTATTTCAGAATTAATGAATGATTACCAAAACTGATCTTTACTTGCCTAACAGTCCGTAAACTTTTTTCATAGTTTCTTCTACGCCTATCTTTTTTCCTTGTTCTAAAAAAGATTTCTTTAGCTCTTCAACATTTACAGCCTGACTACGCATCTTATTCTGTATTTCAGACTTCTGTTGCTTGTAATTTGCTAAATCATCCTGGACTCGCTTAAATTCGTTATCGTCAATTTCATTATTTTCCAAAGCCTTACTAATAATAAGTTTCATACTCGTCAGCTTAGCTGCTGCGAGCGTACTTAATGCTTCATGCTTCTGCAACTTCATATAAAATCTTTTGTTAATAGCTTCCATACCAAAGCATGCTAGACTTGTGACAAGACCAATACCTTCAACAGCAATTCCTATAACACTTCCCACCCCCGTTGCAAACAGAGTTATACCTCCTACAGATAATCCGGCCGAAACCACCCCCATGGCCATTGATGTGTTGTGTACAGAATTGAAAACCGTATTGTAACGGCGTTTACACCTCGAGTATTTTGCTTGTTCTTCTTCCAAATACTTCAACGCTTCTGTAATATTCATTAA
Organism: Semisulcospira habei; assembly: GCA_036245525.1. Lineage (NCBI taxonomy): Eukaryota > Metazoa > Mollusca > Gastropoda > Semisulcospiridae > Semisulcospira > Semisulcospira habei. Next base: position 14,817 of record BTPG01000142.1, on the reverse strand, counting down.
ACGGAATGAATCTGCCTTTAATGTTTTATCACGCTCAATAGGCTCAGGTGGTATTTGTGGATACAAGTTCACCATTTTTTATTTACAAATATTTTTTTAATCAGCAATTACATTTTGCAACTCTTGAAAAGTATACAATTTACTAGCATAATAAAATGCAACAAGATCAATGTGTTCAAGGTTTATGTAAGTTAGACGAACAAAAGTTGTTTTGTCAACCACCACCTTGACAGCTGGAATACTGCTCGAAACATTAATAACATCATTATTTTTTGTAATAGCAATAAAGACCTTTGATGATTCTGATACTGTTTCATCCCATGTAAGTTTAATTCCTTGTGCAATTTGAGCCTCTTTAGCAGTAGCAACAGATTTCATGATAATTTCAAATACTATTGTCGCTTCTCTAGCCACGACTAAGCTTGCTGGCATAAACACAACAGAAGTATCTGATCTACCCTTTCTAGTTGTAAGAAGATATCTCCGTTTCTCATAATTTTCAACTTTCAGTTTTTCTCTGCTATTGTTGTCTAGGGCAAAACTTGGAACAAGGCTTACAATAAGCGGCCCAGAATTAACAACCTTCCTAAACACTAAGGCGCCTTCATCATCAGTGTATACATAAGGACTAATAAATTCAATCTTTATGTCCCAGTCAATTGTGGGTGGTGGTGCCGGTACAGGTGAAACAACCCATTTAGTACCCACATGTATTAAGTTGTAGGGCACATTATTTACAAGATTAGGCGCAACAGGCACAGTAACATCACGTAGCTGACCAAGTTTAGGAATCTGTTTTTCACCGTCTTTTATGTCAACAATTACTTTTCTCTTGTACATGCCATAGGAATCAAGTTCAAAACCATATATTTCTCCAATTTCCCCTTCCTTCTCAAAATCCTGTACGTCTGCCAAATCTTTCAACTCTGTTACTGGACACGCAACTGGTATGATTCTCGGCTTTGGACCAAGACCACTCATTTTTATAAACAAAAATAAAATTATTTAATTTCCAAAACAACATAAAAATCATGCATTACAACTGGTTTACCATTCTGATTAGTTACAGATAAGCACAATGATTCAAAGAAACTAGAACCTAATTTTTTAAACTGAGAATTAGGAAATCTAGCAACCACATTTTCACAATATGGGGCAGTTCCAGTCGGCAAGCATCTTAACAAAGTTGAAGGCTTTCCATTGTGTACATTTTCAGTAGTGTTCAGTTCTTTCAAATGAACATTTAGCACTGTGTGTACTGACAAATGAACAGGATATCTGCCAGTTATTCTTGGTTTTTTTGGTGATAGTAGACTACCAACTGATTGTGACCAATCTTCATCTGGATGTGTTATTGTTTTAAAAAATCCAAGTAATAATAAAAGACTAATTGATAAAGAAAACTGACCACTTTTCGGAAAATCAACTGAAACAAGTAAATTAGCTGGGTTTAAAGTTGCTTTAATTTTAAATTCATTTTGAAGCCATTCAGCTAAAGTACAAAAGTCATAATACCCAGCTCGTAAAGTATCACCCTTCTCAATACCATCAAGAGTTCCACTTACAGAATAATTTTCATCATCCGTTACATTAAACCACTTTACTGTGTAAAACATTTCATGGATAGCCACAGCCTTGCTACCATCACGATTATCAATCCCATTAGTTAACCACATTGGTTTGCTTGTGTCAATATTTGTTAAGGTTATAAACATTTTTTATTATCACATAAAAAAGAACAATGGAATTTAAATCACCAACCATTATCACTACAAACGCATTTCAATTCAATGTGAATGCCAAATATAATGTTGCACCTACTTATGAACAGAAAATAATTCAGTTAAATCAACTCGACATAGCTGTAAGCGAACAAGATCTATTCCAAGTCAAAGTACCCAACCCTTTTGATCATTACCTAAACCCTCCAATAACAGACGATGCTACAGCAAGAAAGTGGTCTTCAAGTCCACTACAGATGTTTCAAAACCAACTTAACTTTGCTATACTGTGTTCTACTACAGGCTGTGGTGTTTCATTTACAGACCATTTGAATCACTCAAACAAACTGATTAGGTCTGTGTATCATTTCCATGTTTATTACCAGCTTAGAAGAATACTGTCAGAACTGCATACACCATTACCAACTGAATCCAGTTTTAACCAGTTTAACAATCCAATGGATTTGAAAGCATTTGAACGGATCTGTAATGAATTTAACATCAGTACCAAGTATGACTTTACACAAAAACTTGATGATCACAAAGGCATGGGTACATTGTATTACGCTTTGAGTCACAGACAATACCCTCAAGATTATTACCCTGGTTACACTTCATTCTCATCAAAATCACAAGTCTGGTTAGGATCAATAGAACAGAAACAGTCAAACGCATGGACCACATTTGTCTTAGATAAATCTGACGGGTTTACTCAAGCAGGAGTCGAACGCATCAATGAGTCTATCAGAACATATGTCTGGTGTATACTAGGAGCACAAGCTCAAACAAAGTCAAATATTTTAAATGGGAGTGGAAAGTTTGAAGCACAAAAACAGTTTCTTGCAAACATGGAAGACTCAATTAATTCAGTTGTAGATTTACCATCTAGCATACAACGCTACCAAGACGTTCTCAGATATGCTAGATCAAAAGTTGACTTTGTAGTTGGTATTGGGTTATACATGTTGCCTTCTGATCTTCAACTACAAATTGGAGTAATAACAAATTATAATAATGAAATAGTTGTTGCAGGGAGTAATCAGAAATTAGGACTTAATCAATCTGTAAACTTGAGTCCAACAACCTCTCACATACAACCAGTAACACCACCAGTAACATCAGTAACACAAATATCAACACCACCACCTGAACAGATAGTAAAACCAGTAATGTCAATAACAGCCCAAGCATCGGCACAGACACCTGAACCGGCACCAGTACAGTCAGTAACAGGCCAAGAAAACACACATGAGTCAGAGAGAACAGCATTGGTAATAGGTCTCACTGGATTAGGGGTATTACTTCTTTACCTGTTTCATTAAATAACCCACTATTAACCCTCCTACTGTCACCAAAAAGACCCACACATGTTCTGCCATAAACCCTACTGCCTTTGCCGCTGTACTAATCAGCCAACTTACAACACTACCTATAATACCTGGTAAAGCATCTGCTGCTTTTACAGCTAATTTTTTAAGCAAGTCTGATATGTGAGACAACTGTTTTTTTACCCACGTCTGTAAATCTTTTGGGTCTGATGGAGTTGGAGGAGCTGGAGGTGCTGGACTACTACTACCTCCCGTTACAGCCAACACAATAGTACTAATAATAAACCCCAGAGCTGTAATTAAACTGGCAATTGTGATGCCCTGTTCTCTGAAAAGTGTTTTAAGTCTCTCAGCCAGAGTAGTGTCTTCATTAAGTATTTTCTGAATAGTTTCTCTAATCCTGTTGACCTGTGTTTTCAGTTTTTCTTTTCCAATACCAATTACTTCTAACCGAGCTGATCTTTCTGTATACAAATCATTTAATCTTTTTTGTATTCTTTCTTTCATTTCTATGTCATAATTCCCATTGTCTGCGGTAGCCAGTTTTTCTTTTTCACGTTCTATGTGTTTATCAAGCTCTCCCAGTTTGGCAACATTATTTACCATCTCACCTCTTGTTGTCTGCAGTGTTTTATCTAACGCTATAATCTCTCTCATTGACAAAGGTGAGTCATCTATTGTTTTCATTACTTCGTCAGTAAATGAGGTTTCTTGTATCACTGTGTTTGCTATTTCTGGTAGGCTTGTTACTGGTGCCATTTCAATCTGTTGCTCTGTTGGCAACTTTGTTTGCGCATCATGAAGAGCACTAACAACTAGAGGTGGTAACTTTTTATCACCAACACCAAGTTGGCGCAAGGCACTAACACCACCTTCACCTTTGATTGTACCTAAAGCTCTAAACCTACTAGGGTCTTTTTTGTTAGTCAATAGTATTTTACCTTTGTCAACAGTTTTTAAATATAAATGTCCTTTTTCATATTCAAACTGATTAGGATCTATTTGATATGGACGCTCACCAACACTATCATAAAACGAATTAACTTTGTCTTTTAACAGTTCATGATGCATACTACTACTACTAGTTACCATTCCAGACATATCTGTGATACTGGTATCATAGTCATTCATGTCATCCATTTCAAAATCTTCATGATTAAATCCTCCCGCTGCCATTGTTTTATTAATTTATTATTTTTTATTGTGCATAATAAAAATGACACAGTCTTACGGATCAAAGTTAGACCCATTTAGAAAACTACGTGAGCCCCTGGGTGTTAAGGGCATTCGACAAACAATAGTCATCACGAACAATCCAAGTACCATAGACCAGAACCAAACACTTACAGTCAAGTTTCCAAACCTAGGACCCAGTGACGTTATTGTTCCTGGCACTGCACGCCTTGCTTTTAATATTGAACTATCATCAGACGCAGACGTGAACAGAACACTAGTTAACAATCTTGGTAGAGCAATTGTTAGAACTATTAAAGTAAAACTTGAAGGACAGGAAGTGTTTAGTCTTGATGACTCAGATGTGTTCTACTGTTACAAAGACCTTTGGCTAACAAAAGAAGAACGAGAAGACCGTATTTACCAAGGCATACAGCCAGATAATGTTGGTAAACTTCGAATCGACGCCAGAGATAAAGTAACTAATACAGCCATGGATGTTATAATGGCCGAAACATATGGATCCAGATTCTACATTCCACTTGAGTTTGAAATCCTAACAGCTCATTTGCCTTATTATCAAGGGGCACTGAATGACCGTCTGAGCTTTGAACTAACTTTCAATGACTACTCCAAAGTTATAAAATCATCTGCCACAGATGCAACATACAAGATCTCTAACATTTCCTTGGAATACGAAATTGTCACACATACTGAACTAGCCAGACTCATTCAAAATCAGTACCAGTCAAGACTTCCAATTTATTATGACAGGGTGATTAGACACAGTTTAATACCCAAAGACAAAAGCGACCCAATGTGGAACTTAAACTTAAACACACCAGCCAGGTCACTGAAAGGTATTCTTATGTTGTTTGTTGAACCGGTGAGTCCATACAAAAGAGATTCAGAAAAATTCTACAATCCTAAGATTACACATTTGTCCTGCACAATCGAAGGCCGTCCTAATCAAGTGTACGCGTCTGGAATGCTGCCTTATCAACACTACGATGAGATCACAAAGTATTTTGCGGGTGGAAGGATTAGAGATAAACCAGCAAACATTGCGTGCAAAGATCTACATCTGTATGACGTTAGGATTGGTCAATACCTGACAAACAAGTATGCACTGTGGTTAGACCTGCGTAGTACAGATGATGACTATCTTCATGGGTCAGGACGAACTGTTGAGAATGGTAGTGATGGAATAACAATTCAGATACAAAAGAAGGTTGAAACTGCTGCAGCCATAAACATATATTTGTATCTAATTTATGACGCACAACTCAATATTGCAGAAAGCAGACTGAGTGGACACATATATTAAAATTATATTGTGTATTAAAATGAACCTAATGACCCTTGACCCACACTGTGGCTTATTTTGTGGTGCGACAGGGTGTGGTAAAACTGAATTTGTACTTGACTTATTACAAACAAGATACATACACCATTTTGAAAACATTGTAATATTTTGTCCAACAATAAAACACAACAAAGCTTATCACAACCGTTTTTTTATTTGGACTGACAACAACATATACTTAGTTGACCCTGAGAAAAAACTGAATGACTACCTACAATATTTTTACAAGAAATTTGAAGGACAGTCAACTTTATTTATTGTTGATGATTGCTCTGCAGAGAAAGACATTGTCAAAAAGAGAAATACTTTAGCAGAACTTGCCTTCAGTGGTAGACATGCAAACATCAGTGTTTGGATTCTCACTCAGAAATATAATGCTGTACTGAAAGATTTTCGAGAACAGTTAAAGTTTATCTGTTTGTTTTACTGTAAGGACCGTGACAGCTTTGAAGACTGTCTCAGAGAGAACGATGTCATCCCAAATAAGCATGAACGGGATGATGTAAAAAATAAACTGAAATCAACTAAGCATCTAAAGCTCATTTTAAAGACAGATCAGCCCACAGGGTATGGGTTAGTAAATTAATTTATCTTTTTGGTTTGTCTATAAAAAATGATGGACGGACAAGAGGATCAAAATTGGCCTATTGGTAAATTCATGGATATTACATCGAGTTTCAGGGATTTTATGCTTATTAGTGACTTAAAAACACAAGTTAGACGCCCTTTTTCAGAACTCCCATCACCGATGAAGATGTACATGACATATAGTTTTTATCTTGGATATTCTAATACTTTTCCACTTTATAATAATAGGACAGCAAATTTTTTAGTTTATGATGCTAAATCTGACTGGTTTAAGATTATGTGTTTAAACATATACTATCAAATAAAAAAAGAAAATAAAAATGTTAAATTTATTACTGTCAGTAAAACGATATTACACATGCAAAAGCTTGAACATGATACAACAGAAGACATATCAATGAAGTGGCTTATTAGTTGGTGATTAATTTTGTCTATTATATAGATTTTAGTCAATAAAGTGCCATTTTCATTATATAATTTTCTATTTATTTTTTTGTCGGACAAATAAAAAAGATGGACAACCATCAAAGATTAAGAAACGTGTTTCACACAATTGACTTACCTATATCTAATTATTTTAATGTATATGAATCGATACAAAGATCTTTTGCCGTAATACAAGAAAATCTTCTTTCTGGTAGTATAAAGATTCAGATTGTTGCGAAAATAGAATTTAGAAGGGAATCTGGACAAGTTATTATTTCATATATTTCAACGAGACAACACACAGTTAATTCGAGAAGAGAATTAGAAAGAGTGTTTAGAGAAAGATTGTTGCCTGACTTCCTTGAAGCAATTGATAGGGCAAAAATAAGTGGATCTGGTTGGCATGAAGGTTATGTACTTGAACTTCAACTAAAGCAGTCAAGATATCATCCTATTTTAGGCAAATCATGGATACCACTACCAACAGAGGTTGCAAACAAAAAGGCTGTCGTCAATATTCAAAACAATGATAATTTATGTTTTATGTGGTGTGTGCTTGCCAAACTGCATTTTATAAAAACAAAACCTGATCGTGTATCTAACTATACCAAATTTGTAAATGAACTAAACTTCAGTGGCATTGAGTTCCCTGTTAAGGTGGAGGACATAGACTTGTTTGAAAACCTAAATCCTGGTATATCTGTAAACGTGTATATATGGGATAATGACTCTGAGAACAAGTTACAACCAATTAGAGTGTCACCAATTGCCCCAACCTACGGACAGTCAGAAGATAAGCATGTTGACATGTTACTAATAAGCTCTGGTGATAACTTTCACTACACAATTATCAGAAGTATGTCAAGACTAATTCATCATACAACAAAACATGATGGTAAACAGGAATTTTGTAAAAAATGTTTACAAAGGTTTTCTTCTATTGCAGTAGCAAATAAACATGTTTTAAATTGTAGGTCTGTTGATGACGTACAAACAGTACTTAAGTATCCAGAGCCTGGTACTAAAGTACATTTTTGTAACTATAAAAATCAGCAAAAGCTACCGTTTGTAGTGTATGCTGATTTTGAATCACTGGTTGTTCCGTATGATGGCCCTGTTCCAGATTTATTACCAAAGACAATAAAGTTGAGTGATCAAGTAGTGTGTTCTTTCGGGTATATTTTTGTTATGTCAGACGGTCAGCATTCAGAACCTGTTATTTACAGGGGAAAAAATGCATCAGCTATGTTTTTGTCAGAAATGAGACAACTGTATAACAAGGTATTTGATTATTTGAAAAATTGTCAAAAGACTTTGGTTATGACAGAAGAAGACAAACATAATTTTGATACAGCTGAGATGTGTTGGATTTGTGAACAACCTTTAGGGGGTGATAAAGTTCGTGACCATGATCACATAACTGGGCGTTACAGAGGAGCTGCACATAATAATTGTAACTTGTTATTAAAAATAGATCCTAAGACATACAAGTTACCAATCTTTTTTCACAATCTGAAGGGATATGATTCACACATTATCATGCAGGCTGTAGACGAGTCGTACAAAAAAATTAGTTGTATTGCCCAGACAACTGAGAAATACTTGACTTTTAGGTTAGATAAATTAGCATTTTATGACTCCATGCAACATTTGTCTTTAGGTCTTGCTAGTCTGGCAGAAGGACTGACTGAGTATCCAATAACGAGTAAATATTTTGAACCAGACTTGATTAAGAAAGGTGTGTATCCGTATGAGTACATCAGTGAGTGGGTTGTGTTTGAGGAAACAAGACTGCCACCAAAAGAGAAATTTTATTCTACACTAACTGGAAAAGGCATTTCTGACTCTGAATACCAACACGCACTTAATGCATGGGAAAAACTAGGGTGCAAAACTATTGGTGACTACCATGACCAATACTTAAAGGCTGATGTTTGCTTGCTAGCAGACGTATTTGAAAGTTACCGTGAAAAGGGTCTATTACACTACAAGCTTGACCCTGCTTGTTACATAACTAGTCCTGGTATGACATGGGATGCATTTTTGAAATCCAGTAAGATATTTATAGACCTGTTGTCTGATCGTACGATGGGTGAAATGGTGGAACGTGGATTGAGGGGAGGAATTAGTCTAGCAGCAAACAATTATGCAAAGGCAAATAATAAATATCTTGACGACTTTGACCCCTCAATGTCAAGGTCATTTATTACGTACTTAGATGCTAATAATTTGTATGGATTTGCAATGTGTGAAATGTTGCCATTAAAAAACTTTTGTTTGTATGATTTGTCACAGTATGGTATAAAAAAATTAACAAAATATATTATGGATCGAGGTCAAAATGATGAAAAGGGTTGGATCTTTGAAGTCGACCTTGAGTATCCACACCACCTACACGATTACCATAATGATTATCCATTAGCAGTTGAGAAAATAAGTATGACGGGGAAAAAAGAAGACACCAAACTTGTACCAAATTTGAACGACAAATTCAATTACGTTTGTCACTATCGCTTGTTACAGTTTTACATCAGACATGGGTTAGTACTAAAGAAAGTTCACAGAGGTATTCAATTTGATCAGAGTGCTTTTATGAAAGATTACATAATGAAAAACACAACCCTTCGTGCGAGAGACGGCAACACTGCATTTGACAAAGACTTCTTTAAGCTTATGAACAATGCCTGTTTTGGTAAGACAATGGAAAATCCTCATCACAGAAAAGATGTGAGACTGGTTACAACTGAATCAGGTGCAATTAAACTTACAGGCAAGCCACAGTACACAGGGTACAAAGAATTTCATTCATCATTGTATGCAGTGTCACTCAAAAAAAAGATTGTTAAACTGGACAAGCCAGTATTTATAGGTATGGCTATTCTTGAGTTGTCAAAATTATTAATGCTTGAATTTTATTATGATTACTTTAAACCAAAGTATCCTGAGTGTCGATTGTTATACACTGACACTGACTCTATGATCATAGATGTGTGTACTGAAGACTTTTATGAAGACATGAAAACCGAGTTACACATGTATGACACGTCTGATTATCCTAAAGATCACCCATTGTTTAGCACACAAAACAAGAAAGTGCCTGGTAAGTTTAAAGATGAACTGAATGGTGTGCCAATAGTTGAGTACGTTGGACTGAGATCCAAAATGTATTCTATACTGCATCAGAAAGGTAGTCAGTCGAAAGCCAAAGGTATCAAGAAAACAGCAATAAAAAATAAAGACATTCGACATGAACATTACAAGCAAGTGTTAGATGGTGCATTAATGCCTGATTATCCAAACAAGACACTAAGATCAAACAAACATAATATTGAAATGATTCAAACATATAAAAAGTCTCTAGCAGTTGGGGATACAAAAAGAGTGTTTCACACTAAGGAAAAAGCTTATGCACCAGGTCATTACAGGCTCAAGTTATCTGAAAAAATAGCTGATGAACTGTTTGATAAACTAATTGATGAATTGAAATTGTTAAAAATGAGTAACAGTGTCTGTGGGAATAATCTGTAATTCTTCTCTAACAAATGCCCTCTGGGGTGCAGGCTCATACAGATAATATATTGTTGCATTAGCTGAAGGAACTATTTTTTTTATATTATGAACAGATGTAGACCAAATTGGATCAGTTGCCCTACGTCTAACGTCATTCTCAGCTTCACCTGGTTGATACAAATATCTTACCTGTTTTGTAAACAAGCTAGTGTCTGGAGGTGTTGTTGTTGTTTTTATTTCTGACGGTATTGTTTTCAATTTAATAGCATCAACAGGTTTAGGGTGACCCTCATTATTCATTGCTTTTATCACAGACGGTAATCTTTTAACCCACTCAGTGTTACGGGTGTCATGCATGAGTTCCTTAGAATACTGATAGCTGAAAAGTCTCTCTGATAATTGTTTGTTAAAGTTTTCTACAATTGCCTGTGATCTATGCAAGCCCGGTATGCCTCGCCGCACTAGCACTCCATGCTTTGCAAATAACTGATTAACAGCGCCTTTAAATTCACTCCCATCATCAACCTGCACAAGCCTAGGGTATTTTAAAGGACCTCGACTATATATTTTTGATAATGCAGTGGCCACTGTTACAGCTTTTTTGTCAGTTATGGGTTCTGCATCCTTATACCTTGAAGCTATGTCAACAACAGTTAATGCATACTTGTATCGTTTCTTTCTTATTGTGTCATGCGGAAGAAACAGGAGGTCCATTTGGTGTGTGTCATTAGGTGATGTGTTTTCAAAATGAGGCCTTGTTATTTTTCTTGGAGCAGGGAGATATATTTGCCAAATTGCCTGTTTTTTAAGCCACTGTTTTATTTGGTTAACATCTCCACCCACAGCAGCATGTAATTTTTTTATTGCAGTATTCCCTTTCCAGTAGCCAATTGGGGAGTAATATATTTTTGATAGTTTAGCGTCTGCCATTTTTTCTAGCAATATAAACTCCTGTAAAATATACTAATGTCATTCCTACTAAAACAAATATTATTTCTCCATTTCTTTGTTCTAGGCTTGGTTGGTAGTAGTCACTAAGTTTTGGTTGTGGAATAGATATGTCTTCACCAGTAACAAGATAGTATTCTTTGATAGCGTCATCAACGTTTGAAAATGTATGCTGTGCATGACCCTCAAGTTTTAGTTTTTCATTAATAAAATCAAGTTTCTCAATTCTTTGCTTTTCATAATCTTGTTGAGCTTGAGCTAGTTTTTCAGATGCCTCATTGTGTCGCTTCATTTCTTCTGCTGATTCTTCTTTACTAACTTTTGAAAAGAAATAGTTTGATCCACTAAAAGCTAATGCGTTAATAACTGCACCGCCAATCATAACAGCTATAGTTGCCATATTTTTATTTACATAGAAATATTTTCTGGAATAATTCCTTGCTTGACTAGAAAATCTTTTGTTGCAATCGATGCTGTTATAACAACTACTAGCTTAGCACTGTCTTCAAAGTCTAATTTACTAAGGTCTGCTGATTTCATTTTAAGTAGACTTTTTCCCAGCATAGAATAAGCTACTGCTAGTCCACTTATTACAGCAGAGTGATAGACAAGGTTCATTAAGTTCTTTGTGTCGCTCATTTTCTTATGCTACAAAAATTAAAATAATAATAAATTTATTACTGCATGTAAAATGGGTCCAAAGGTTTTGAAACTGCTGGTAATGTGGAGACTTCTTCTTTTGTTTTTGGAGTGTTTGATTTTTTGGACACTGTTCGAGTGTTTGGTTTGTATTTTTTATATAATTGGTAACCTACGTAACCAAATCCGACAACAAATCCAGCAACTATATATTTTGTTGTTTCAGGTTTAGTTGTTTTTTTATCACTTTGTGGGGTATCATCATCATCATCATCAGTCCCTTGCCCGAACTGGGCGTTGGGGGGACTGAAAGGCAGCAGCAACAGACAGTGCTCTCCACTGAGTTCTATTTTGGGCGGTGGCAAGCAAGTCTGGCATCTCGAGTTCGGTCCATTCTTTTATGTTTGCGACCCAACTCTTTCTCTGACGACCTCGCCGACGACTTCCTTCGAGAGTGCCTTGGAGGATAGTCTTGGACAAGGTGTTGTGTCGGGTCACGTGGCCAAACCAAGCAAGCTTGCGCCGTTTCACGGTTGCCAGAAGGGGTTCATGTGGGCCCACCAGGGAAGTGACGATGCTCCGTACATATTCGTTGGTCTTGTGCTCGCGGTACGAGATGTGGAGCAACTTCCTCAGGCACTTGTTCTCAAAGGCCTGGATTTTCTTTTCTGAGTCTGCAAGCAGCGTCCAAGTCTCACAGCCGTAGAGTAGAATAGACGCTACGAGGGACTTGTAAATCCTGTACTTGATGGTGAAGCTGATGGAGTTACTTCGCCATATCCTGTCCAGCCTGGCCATTGCGGATGTTGCTGTACCTATCCTGATACGGATCTCTGCTATGCAACTACCGTCTTTGGACAGGGTGGCTCCCAAGTACTTGAAGCTATTGACCTCTTCTAGCTTCTGGCCGTTCATGTGAATGTTGCTGCTGCTGTCGCTTGTGGTGTTGATCATCACTTTGCTTTTATCCGTACTGATCTCCATACCATAAGACCCTGCGCTACTTGAAAGTTTGTCTGTCAGGTTTTGAAGCTCACTATTGCTGCTTGCCATGAGGTCAATGTCGTCTGCGAATCGAAGATTGCACAGGGATCTGCCACCAATAGAGATTGAAGTATGGTGGTTGTGGAGGGTTTCCTGCATGATCTTCTCCAGGAATATGTTGAAAAGGACAGGAGAGAGCAGGCATCCTTGACGGACACCGATCGTTGTCCTGAAGAACTCGCCTGACTGATTGTTAAGTAGAACCGCGCTGCAGGCGTTCTTGTAAAGCGCTTCTATCATTTGGATCAGCCCCTCCTCTATGTTGAACGATCTCATGACTTGCCAGAGTCCGTCGTGCCAGACGCGATCAAATGCTTTCCTGAAATCAATGAAGTTGTGGTAGAGTTCGCGCTGATGCTGCAGATGTTTCTCGATCAGGACGCGGCAGTTGAAAATCTGCTCTACAGTGCTTCTTCCAACTCTGAAGCCAGCCTGTTCTTCTGCCAGCAGTTCCTCGGCGAAAGTTTTGAGGCGGTTGAGAATGATTCTAAGCATTACTTTGCTAGGGTGACTTATCAGACTGATAGTTCTGTAGTTCTGGCACTGTTTCAGGTTTCCTTTCTTGGGGAGCGGGATCACTAGAGACTGTGTCCATTCTACTGGCCATTTCTTTTGCTCCCAGATCTTTTGACAGAGTGTAGTGAGGACCTTTGTTGTTACTTCTCCTCCATGTTTCAACAGTTCAGCAGGTACGTTGTCTACACCTGGAGACTTTCCTCCCTTCAGGCCGCGTACGGCTGTTTCCACCTCTTCAGCTAACACTGGCAGGTCTTCGGCCTTCCTGGCCCCAGCCTGGTTGTTTTGGAGGATGCTGGTGTCTGGCTTAGCCTTGTAGTTATACAAGTCTCGGCAGTACTCAGTCCATCTGTTTAGTACAGCAGTGTTTTCCGTAAGGAGTTGGCCGCTGCTGTCTTCGATGACTGTGGCTGTTCGCTGTTGAGTCTTGGTGAGGGTCCTTAGCGTTTCATAAGCCTTCTTGCTGTTGCCGTTTGCCATGCCCTCTTCCACGCTACGACACTGGTCTTCAATCCAATCTTCTTTGGCTTCTTTCATCCTCTTCCTGATCTTCTTGTTGACAAGTCTGTACTTGTTTGCTGATGTGAGGTCTTGGCCTCTCTTTTTCTTCCAGGCTCTCCTCTCATCACAGAGATCAAGGATGTCATCGGTGACCCAGGGCTGTTTGCGCTTCCTCTGCTTCCCCAGCACTTCTTCTGCTGTAGAAAGTAACACCTCTTTTATATTTCCAGCAAGGGTGTCTACGTCCCAGTCCAAAGTAGCCAAGGCTGCAAATCTGCCTCCCACCTGGGCTTGGAAGAGCTCTTCTACTTCCGGGTCTTTTAGCTTCTGGAGGTCGAATCGGATGCGAGGGCTCTTGCTGTCTCGTTTCAATGCCAGCTTCAACTTGAGGCTAGTAAGGACGAGGTTGTGGTCGCTGCCAATATCAGCGCCAGGAAAGGACCTCGTTTGTGCTTTGTTAACGCTGGATTTGAATCGTCGAGGCAGCAAGATGAAGTCAATCTGGTTATGGACCAGGCCTCCTGGTGATTGCCATGTCACTGTTCTTGACTTCTTGTGTGGATGGAGGGTATTAGCAACGGTAAGACGGTGACTCTGTGCGAACTCTAAAAGTCGCAGGCCTCTGTCGTTTGTTTCTCCAAGGCCAAACTTGCCAGCTGTTCCTGCCCATTGTTGGTAAACGTCAGGGCCGATCTTTGCATTCCAGTCACCGAGGACAGTCAGAATGTCTTTCTTAGGTGTTTTCTTGATGATGTTGTCCAGTTGTTCGTAAAATTCTTCTAATTCCTCATCATCATGATCTGCTGTTGGAGCGTATACTTGTATGATAGTGATGTTGTGCGGTCGGGCGGAGATGCGGATGGAGATTAGTCTGCTTGACACGGGGGTGCAGCTGATGACAGTTCCAGCCACCTCTTTCCGTACGATAAAAGCTACGCCATGTTCGTGCTTGGTTTCTTTTCCGCTGGGGTATGTGTTGGTTCTAATGGTAGTGTCACTGATGATGTTACGTCAGTCTTTTCTGTTAATGCTTGAAGCTGTAATTTCTTTTGTCTGT
>BTPG01000141.1:0-44104 GCA_036245525.1 Semisulcospira habei | reverse complement strand
ACTCGTGCGTGTTCCGATCACTCTGTAACAGCACCCTGATGGCAACATCTCAAACAACTCATGGGCTGGGTGGGAAACATCTCGGAGGATGGATCTAGCCTTTTTTAGCATTCTTTCGCGGAAGAGGGACTCTAAACGAGGGCAAATCGATACCTATGATTTTCGATGCAGTGTTTACAACTCTGTTTAATTTGGATCGCTCTTTCTGTGTGGTGCTGCCAAACCAAACGGTCAGGGAGAAGGTCAAAAGACTTTCAATAACTGCCCGGTAGAAGTTGGTCAAAATTTGTCTGCTGACGCCAAACGTTTTAAGACGTATGAGAAAATACAGTCTTTGCTGTCATTTTTTCACTAAAGAATCAACGTTTTTTCTCCCATTTAAGATCGTTTGAGATGTGGGTGCCGAGAAACCTGAAACAATCAACAATTTCAACATGACTAACCATGAATAGTGAGGGGAACAATGTCACTTTTGATTTTCCTGAAATCCATGACCATCTCTTTCGTTTTGGGCACATTCAGGTCAAGGTTATTGTCAGAACACCAGCCAACAAGTTCATCTACTCTCTCTCTCTGTATGCTGTTTCATTGTTGTTTTAAAATAAAACCTTCAACAGTGGTGTCGTCAGCAAATTTAACTGTAAGGGAGTTATCATCCGTTGATGTACAATCATGGGTAAAAAGAGAGTATAACATAGGGGACAAAACACAAACCTTGGGGTGCACCCGTGCTCAGTGTGACGGGCTTAGGAGACCGATCAGGGTATATTTTAGCAGGTTTAAATAGGTCATGTTCAAATTTTCCGAAGGCAGCGGTAAGGTATTGTTGACAGACTAAAGGAAACTTAAACTAAGTTAGAACCAACGTTGGTGATCACTTTTCTTCTTAGTGTTGTCCTGAACTTGTCTTACTCAAAAGTTAATTGGAAAAAGAAAAAAAAAAACACGCAAGGCAAGCTTCACCTTAATAACAGGTCAAATAGCTCAATAGCTTGTCACATACACATGCGCAATACTAGGAAGCAACAGGTCTCAGTTCTGTCCGACGGCGACCTTACTTGGGTCGCACAAGTAAGTTCGACGTCGGACAGAGGACCTCTTGCTCACTGGGAATAACTAACGTCTTTTTGCTAAGTTATCATGTCATGCAATGTCTTTCCTTCTGTGACGTTATAAGTATCTTGCCAAATGTGCGCGCAATAACTGCCGTCAACCGATCCATCTGCAAGAGCATAGATCCTCATGAGCCCCCGCAGTGCTGGGGCTCATGATGATTTATGTCTCTTGCTGACCCCACCGTGTATCCGTGCTACTGGGATGACAGGGACTGTCTGGCGTTAAATTAACGACGTTTACAGGAAACACATTCTGCTTCAACTGGCAGTGCAAGGGTTACACAAATTCAATTGAGTTGGCTCGAAAAGTGAAAGGGTGGCTTATTTTTGTCTTGCCATCTAGCCACATATTACGCTGCCATAATATTTCCTTCGCGCGTGAGTTGTTGACTGGATACGTGTTTTCAGTGTTGCAATATATTCCCTGACAGTAACCCAGAAAACACCACACTGAAACAAATGTTCCAACCGGCCTTCAACGGCCAAAAAAAAAAAAAAGTATGAACTTATGTGCACCATGCAGCCACATGGCCCACTATGTATACAAACAATGCCTCCGACAATGAGCAATTATGAACCTGCTGTTTCTCCATGCACGGATTGGGTGGAGGCTGTTTAGATCATCATCATCATCAGTCCCTTGCCCGAACTGGGCGTTGGGGGGACTGAAAGGCAGCAGCAACAGACAGTGCTCTCCACTGAGTTCTATTTTGGGCGGTGGCAAGCAAGTCTGGCATCTCGAGTTCGGTCCATTCTTTTATGTTTGCGACCCAACTCTTTCTCTGACGACCTCGCCGACGACTTCCTTCGAGAGTGCCTTGGAGGATAGTCTTGGACAAGGTGTTGTGTCGGGTCACGTGGCCAAACCAAGCAAGCTTGCGCCGTTTCACGGTTGCCAGAAGGGGTTCATGTGGGCCCACCAGGGAAGTGACGATGCTCCGTACATATTCGTTGGTCTTGTGCTCGCGGTACGAGATGCGGAGCAACTTCCTCAGGCACTTGTTCTCAAAGGCCTGGATTTTCTTTTCTGAGTCTGCAAGCAGTGTCCAAGTCTCACAGCCGTAGAGTAGAATAGACACTACGAGGGACTTGTAAAGCCTGTACTTGATGGTGAAGCTGATGGAGTTACTTCGCCATATCCTGTCCAGCCTGGCCATTGCGGATGTTGCTGTACCTATCCTGATACGGATCTCTGCTATGCAACTACCGTCTTTGGACAGGGTGGCTCCCAAGTACTTGAAGCTATTGACCTCTTCTAGCTTCTGGCCGTTCATGTGAATGTTGCTGCTGCTGTCGCTTGTGGTGTTGATCATCACTTTGCTTTTATCCGTACTGATCTCCATGCCATAAGACCCTGCGCTACTTGAAAGTTTGTCTGTCAGGTTTTGGAGCTCACTATTGCTGCCTGCCATGAGGTCAATGTCGTCTGCGAATCGAAGATTGCACAGGGATCTGCCACCAATAGAGATTGAAGTATGGTGGTCGTGGAGGGTTTCCTGCATGATCTTCTCCAGGAATATGTTGAAAAGGACAGGAGAGAGCAGGCATCCTTGACGGACACCGATCGTCGTCCTGAAGAACTCGCCTGACTGATTGTTAAGTAGAACCGCGCTGCAGGCGTTCTTGTAAAGCGCTTCTATCATTTGGATCAGTCCCTCCTCTATGTTGAACGATCTCATGACTTGCCAGAGTCCGTCGTGCCAGACGCGATCAAATGCTTTCCTGAAATCAATGAAGTTGTGGTAGAGTTCGCGCTGATGCTGCAGATGTTTCTCGATCAGGACGCGGCAGTTGAAAATCTGCTCTACAGTGCTTCTTCCAACTCTGAAGCCAGCCTGTTCTTCTGCCAGCAGTTCCTCGGCGAAAGTTTTGAGGCGGTTGAGAATGATTCTAAGCATTACTTTGCTAGGGTGACTTATCAGACTGATAGTTCTGTAGTTCTGGCACTGTTTCAGGTTTCCTTTCTTGGGGAGCGGGATCACTAGAGACTGTGTCCATTCTACTGGCCATTTCTTTTGCTCCCAGATCTTTTGACAGAGTGTAGTGAGGACCTTCGTTGTTACTTCTCCTCCATGTTTCAACAGTTCAGCAGGTACGTTGTCTACACCTGGAGACTTTCCTCCCTTCAGGCCGCGTACGGCTGCTTCCACCTCTTCAGCTAACACTGGCAGGTCTTCAGCCTTCCTGGCCCCAGCCTGGTTGTTTTGGAGGATGCTGGTGTCTGGCTCAGCCTTGTAGTTATACAAGTCTCGGCAGTACTCAGTCCATCTGTTTAGTACAGCAGTGTTTTCCGTAAGGAGTTGGCCGCTGCTGTCTTCGATGACTGTGGCTGTTCGCTGTTGAGTCTTGGTGAGGGTCCTTAGCGTTTCATAAGCCTTCTTGCTGTTGCCGTTTGCCATGCCCTCTTCCACGCTACAACACTGGTCTTCAATCCAATCTTCTTTGGCTTCTTTCATCCTCTTCCTGATCTTCTTGTTGACAAGTCTGTACTTGTTTGCTGATGTGAGGTCTTGGCCTCTCTTTTTCTTCCAGGCTCTCCTCTCATCACAGAGATCGAGGATGTCATCGGTGACCCAGGGCTGTTTGCGCTTCCTCTGCTTCCCCAGCACTTCTTCTGCTGTAGAAAGTAACACCTCTTTTATATTTCCAGCAAGGGTGTCTACGTCACAGTCCAAAGTAGCCAAGGCTGCAAATCTGCCTCCCACCTGGGCTTGGAAGAGCTCTTCTACTTCCGGGTCTTTTAGCTTCTGGAGGTCGAATCTGATGCGAGGGCTCTTGCTATCTCGTTTCAATGCCAGCTTCAACTTGAGGCTAGTAAGGACGAGGTTGTGGTCGCTGCCAATATCAGCGCCAGGAAAGGACCTCGTTTGTGCTTTGTTAATGCTGGATTTGAATCGTCGAGGCAGCAAGATGAAGTCAATCTGGTTATGGACCAGGCCTCCTGGCGATTGCCATGTCACTGTTCTTGACTTCTTGTGTGGATGGAGGGTATTAGCAACGGTGAGACGGTGACTCTGTGCGAACTCTAAAAGTCGCAGGCCTCTGTCGTTTGTTTCTCCAAGGCCAAACTTGCCAGCTGTTCCTGCCCATTGTTGGTAGGCGTCAGGGCCGATCTTTGCATTCCAGTCACCGAGGACAGTCAGAATGTCTTTCTTAGGTGTTTTCTTGATGATGTTGTCCAGTTGTTCGTAAAATTCTTCTAATTCTTCATCATCATGATCTGCTGTTGGAGCGTATACTTGAATGATAGTGATGTTGTGCGGTCGGGCGGAGATGCGGATGGAGATTAGTCTGCTTGACACGGGGGGTGCAGCTGATGATGAAGCCCCATACCGCATGGGATTGCATCACTGGCAAACAGGCTTAGAACAGTTAGTTTCGGCCCCTACTAGGATCACAAAAAACAACCGCAACACTCATTGATCACATTTACACCAACCGTCCCCTTAGTGTATTCAATGTTAGTGTTCCTGACCTCAGCATCAGTGATCACTTTCCTACTGTGTGTTCATGGTCAACAAAACTGCCAGTGCATCGTAAGAAGAACGGGCACACAACTATAACGTATCGCTCATTTAAACAGTTTGATCAGTCTGCTTTTCTAGCAGACCTTGATCAAACACCATTTAATGTCGTTAATAATGAAACTGACCCTGATAAGACTCTGGCTGTTTGGTATGACTCTTTACAAGAGTGCTTAACAAACACGCCCCTTTACGACAAAAGCGGGTAAAAAACTACACGTTACCGCCTTGGCTAAACCAAGAAATAATCGAAGCTATGAGATTGAGAAATGACTTAAGGAGACGCAAGCTATTTAGCGAATACAAAAAACAACGTAACCGTGTCAAGTCTATGGTACGCAGGGCTCAAAAGTCTCTCTTTGAACGAATGATTAAAGAAGACAGAGATACTGCCGCACTCTGGCGCGCGGTTAATCTCGTCACCCGAGGTAACAGCAAGAAATCGTCAGCCATTCCTTCTAGTATTACTGCAGACACTTTTAATAAACATTTTCTGTCTGTTGCCGAGTCAATCATACCCTCAAGCGGTAACGCGTCTTACACATGCCCGGAGGCCCTGCTTAACTTCTGTGAGCAGAAGACTAAGGACAAACCCCCCTTCTCTATACCGCCTCTAGCTGTGTATGAAGTAGGAAAACTGATCGGGTCACTGAAAAACAAAAAATCATCGGGACCTGACGAGATCAGCCCTAAAATACTGAAACTGTCCTTCCCTAAACAGTAGAATCGTTAACGTATATTTATAACTTATGCATCCAACAAAATATGTTTCCATTAGAACTGAAGCAAGCCAAGGTTATCCCTTTGCCTAAATCGAAAGATCTGTCTGATGTTAATAACTACAGACCCATTTCAATATTATCCAGCCTTTCCAAACCTCTTGAAAGACACATGCACAAACACCTTTATCAATATTTGGAGAGTCGCAGTCTTTTGCACGTATTTCAGTCCGGCTTCTGCCCCAAGCATTCTTGCCACACGGCACTGACAAGACTTATTGATGCGTGGCTAGCATCCATGAATAACTCCCAAATAACTGGGTCGATCTTTATTGATTTTAAGAAAGCTTTTGACCTTGTAAATCATAACATTCTTTTGTCAAAACTTCAAGCATATCTCTGCAATGCAGGTGCTGTCTCATTGTTTACTTCATATTTAAGCGGAAGGAAGCAAAGAGTACTGTTAAATGGATCCTACTCCTCGTATGGTCTCGTCAAAAGCGGAGTGCCTCAGGGCTCTGTCCTCGGGCCATTGCTGTTCTGCATATTTATCAATGACCTTCCACTGCATATTAGTTGCCGCGATATTTCTTGTGACATGTTTGCTGACGACTGCACACTACATACTCCTCACAAAGATGTAGCTGCAATTAGCACGCGTCTGCAGGAAAGCCTGCATGAGGTCACCGACTGGTGTCATTCCAACTCCATGTCCCTGAATCCGTCAAAAACAGAATGTATGGTTATAACCACACGTCAAAAGCACCAGCTATGCCCGCTCTCTCTTAGTCTGTGTATAAACGGCAGCCCAATTGAGCAAGTATCATACCACCGCCTCTTGGGGGTCACTATAGATGATCAGCTTAAATGGCAATTGCATATTAACAATGTGTGCAAAAGGGTTTCCAGCGGCCTGTATATGTTGTCAAAATTGAAAACAATTACTGACACAGATGCGCGTCTTCTTTTCTACAATGCTCATGTCAAATCAACAGTGTGGGATGGTTCTAGTGATGTACATTTGAAGAGGCTGAACTCCCTACATAGGAGAGCTGCTAAGCTTATATTTCCCGATCCCGAACTCTCAACTGACGAAAAGCTTAAAACTTTAAAAATGCTCCCTCTATCCCATCACTTTCAGTTCAATAAAGGTGTATTGATGTACAAGCTGTACAAGCAATCATGTCCACTGTACTTGAGTTCTTTTTTCTCAGAACGGATATCTGTAGCTTCTAGACATGGACACCATTTCAAAGTACCCCTGCCGCGTATTGATTTATTCAAAACCAGTTTGTCATTCTCGGGAAGTTCATTCTGGAATTCTATTCCTGCAGAAATCAGAAACGCAAAGACGCTCACCTCATTTAGGGTCAGCCTCTTCAAACACCTAGAATCTCTGACGTAATCTAATCATTACAGTACAGGGATAACTTGCGCGTGTGTTCAGATGTGTGAATGTGCGTGTGTGTGAGAATGTGTGTGTGTGTGTGTGTGTGTGTGTGTGTGTGTGTGTGTGTGTGTGTGTGTGCGAGAGTGAGAGAGACAGAGAGAGAGAGAGCGTGTCTTTTTTTTTTCTTTCTTTTTTTCTCTTTTTTTTTATATATATAATACACAGTGGACCATAATATCTGAGTGTCAAGAGTACATTGAATACTGCATGTTCTATGTATAATGTTCTTGCCTTCATATGTGTGTACGCGATATTTTTGGGCGCGCGTTCACGTGTGTGTGTGTGTGTGTGTGTGTGTGTGTGTGTGTGTGTGTGTGTGCGTGCGTGCATGCTGTGTGTGTGTGTGCATGCTGTGTGTGTGTGTGTTTGAGAAACAGAGAGAGAGAGAGAGAGAGAGAGCACATATACATATTTGCCTTTGCTGTATGAATTCTAATGTACTTAATGATTTTCTGTGTATTGCTTTACTTTGCATTTTTACTCATTTTATATTTTTGTGCGTACGCGTTATGCGCATACGTATGTCTGGAGTGCGTGTCCGAGAGCGCGCGTGTGTATGTGTGTGTCTAAGTGCGTGCGTGTGCAAGTTTGTGTTTGTGTGTGTGTGTGTGTGTGTGTGTGTGAGCGTGCGTGCGTATGTGCGGGCGTGCGTGCGTGAGCGAGTGCATATATGCGTCAGTGTGTGGTATGTGTATGTTTACACGTCTGTCATTTATGTAGTAGATGTAGCAACGGCAAGTTTGAAAACTGGTCCTGTTACCAATAACTTCTACCGTTGGAAAATAAAGGTTCAGTGTTCATTGTCTGACCTTCTGTGACCTTGACCTTTTACATCAAAATAAAGTGATAACAAAAAAGGCAAAGCCATTATGGCTCACGTGTTTGACTGATTTACATATGTGTGACCTTTGTGACAAGGGCTGGCTTCTGCACCAGCAAAATCCATATTTTCTGAAAATGTAAGCATTTTTCACACATCTGTCAAGCCCCGGTGACCCTTGACCTTTGTGATGAGTCAACTAAATTAGTATGCATAGGAAGGTCTTATCATCAGCTATCTTTGGTTGAAAAATTTGGTTGAAAAATTTGAGAATAGCTATAATTTTATCAAAAAGGTCTTCCCATCAGGTATCTCTGTAGCAAGTTTGGGTTTAAAGTTGCGAATAATATTTGAGAAAAAACATCTTTTGTCAAAATATGGCTATTTCAGACCTATTTCCTGAACCCTTGTGACCCTTGGCCTTTCTTAGGGGTCATCCAAATCAGTATGCATAGATAGGTCTTACCATCAGGTATCTCTGTACCAAGTTTGGGTTTGAAGTTGTGAATAGTATTTGAGGAAAAAAAAACATCTTTTGTAAAAATATGGCTATTTTTCACCTATTTCCTGAGCTCTTGTGACCCTTGACCTTTCCGAGGGGTCAACCAAATTAGTACGTATAGAAAGGTCTTACCAGCAGGTATCTTTGTACCAAGTTTGGGTTTGAAGTTGTGAATAGTATTTGAGAAAAAATAAATTATGTTAAAATATAGCTATTTTTGACCTATTTCCTGACCCCTATGACCTTGACCTTTGTGAGAGGTCACTGAAATTGGTATGGTTAGAAAGGTCTTACCACAAAGTATCCTTGGGCCAAGTTTGAAGAATGTGGCTTGAATAGTCTCCAAGAAAATGCCAACGCTAATGTTTACCACTGACGACTGTGGACTGACGACAGACAATGGCCGATGGACGGACGACCACTGGCCCAAAACATAGACTCACCCCTGCCCCTAATTCTTTAAACAGCCTTCCAAAAATTCTGGGACAGAGTCCTAGAAGATAAAGATGAGACGAAACGTCTCCAGGAAGCACGGTGTTCACGTTTAAAAATGTAATGGGCTTTCGCCCTCTGTCTTTTAAAGGTAAAAATATTTCCTTGTGATGGATTACGAAACGCACGTCGCTGAGCAGATTTGCACATTTTTGGGGCCTTGTGGCACTCTTTATTAAACCATGGTACTCTCGGCTTCTGAGGGACTGATGTGGAAGTTTTAGGGATGGTTTCACCTGCTACGTCCAACAAAATAGAAGAAAAACAAGAAACAGGTTCTTCAGCTTTCATGACCACCTCGTCTATAATATGGAACTGACAGAGGGAGGCGAACAGAGGCCAGTTAGCTTTCTTGAGATTCCAGCGCCCCACTGGCGGATCCTCCTCACAGCTGACCGATGACAGGACTACTGGGAAGTGGTCACTATCACACAGGTCATCGTGAACCTTTCAGTCATCGTGAACCTTTCAGTCATCGTGAACCTTTCAGTCATCGTGAACCTTTCAGTCATCGTGAACCTATCAGTCAAAGTCCAGCATGAGAGAAGGATCACACACAGTGAGGTCTAGAACAGAACTAGATCCTGAACCTGGTAGGTAGGTGAGCCATCGTTAAAGACACATAGGTTAAGTTGAGAAAAAAACCATCTTCTAACATCTGACCTCTGCCATCATAGTGGTCACTACTCCACAGCCGAGCGTGACCGTTAAAATCTCCCATGAGAATAAAGGGAGAGGGCAGCTGACCAACTAAGTTAAAAATATCATTACTACAGACCCACAGGGATGGTGGCAGGTAAACACTGCATATGGTCATGGTCTTCTTTAAGGTAACCCGAGCTGCGACAGCCTGAAGACAGGTGTCGATGCTAACAGGGCTACATAAAATTTGGCTACTAATGAGAAGGGCCACTTCACCCAAGCGCCTCTCCGAATCAGAGCCTTTATGGATAGCATTAAATCCATTAAAAGACACAGGGTTAGAAGTCTTCAGGTCAGTCTCCTGAAGAGATACTACAGAGGGGTTATAGGACTTGACTAAAAGACGTAATTCCTCAAAGTTAGCGTGAAAACCATGACAATTCCACTGAAGAAGATGATGATGTCTTATGTGGGCGAGAAAAGATTTCCCCCCCCCCCCCCTTCTTTTGCTTTGGAAGGAGTCGAAGAAACAGAGGGGGGCCGGCTCCCGGGCCTCCTCTGGTTCTTTGGAGATGAGGGGAGTGGAGCTGCCGCAGCACCAGCTATGACAACTTCCACTCCCTCCATCCGCTCCTCCAATGCATCATATTTGTTTTGAAGGGGGACATCAGTGTCCCCCTTCTGGGCCCGTGCGCACAGCAGTCCTGTAGCTTTCTTAGACTTCTAGTTCGGGGCAGTGTTCCTGCTGCTAGAGTTATCAGCCTTAAAAGGCTGCCCAGAGCCAGAAGCCTTTGTAGCAGACAGATTAACAGGCTTGGGTGGGGTCTGAGGCTTCTTTGGTGGGGTGCTTGCCTGCCACTGCAGCACTGAAAGTAAAAACAGAGGTGCTACTGTTTGACGCAGCCTCAGCTGCACCAGTGTCTTCAACCAGTTTCTTTGTGTCTGCAAAGGACAGCCCCCTTTTCCACAAGCACCTGCTGAATCATGCACTCGGATATCCAACAAGGGCATTTCTTGTCCAAAGCCATATGCGCCCCCTGGCAATTCACACACAGGGGGTGGCTGTGCAGGACTCAGCAGTGTCCGGGCTTAGTGCAATGGGCGCATGAAGCCTCTGCCTGGTGGCATGTCTTCTGCCCATGGCCATACTTTTGGTACTTAAAGCACCGGAAGAGGAGAGGGACGTACTTCTTCACTTTCAAGGAGTAATAACCTCTCCAGATGGTAGTAGGTGGGGTGGGGGTGCCAAACGTCAGGATGATGGTAGGGAGACGGATCTCCCAACCACCTTGCTTGGAAGCGAAGCGCCTGACGTAAGTCACCCCCTGCGACTTAAGGTTCTGTACAAGTTCATCTTCCAACAGTTCTGCCAATGCTTGATCTTTAATCACTCCTCTAGAAGAATTCATCGTTTTGTGGCGTGTGACCTCCACTGGAGTGTCTCCGATGGAAGAGAGCCTCAGTAGCCGGCTGTAGTGTGCCTGGGTACGGCACTCTACCAGCAAGTCACCAGACCTGAGGCGCTGAGTATCAGGCCTGCCAACACGGCTCCTGAGGATCTACCCCACCAGAAAAGGGTGCAGCTTGGAAGCAGGCTTCTCTTTTTTTTGCTATGGACAATGAGGAAGCGAGGCCAGACGGCCGATGCCTGAGGCGTCGCTTACTCAGTCGGAGTCACTATCAAGGTTAATGTCAGTGGCTATGTGCCGCCTTGGTGCCAGTTTTGTTTTCTTGTGGTTTCCATATTATAGTATGATAGATATTCATCTCCCGGGGGTCCCTGCCCACCACCGAGCCCAACAAGGGAAAGTGCAACTGTCGGCGGGTCTCCAGCCGACGCACAATGGAGACTGCCCGAAAGATATACTCAGGGGGTTAAGACCAATTGAACCGTATGAGCCACCGCCTTCTATCACATGGTTGAATGCAGGGGAATACTGGCATAGAGCACCTAATCAGCAGCAAAGGCTATAGCATGGTGCTCCGTATGTTAACCTGCATGTCAACAGTGGGATAGGGCTCGAAGCATGGCAAACACTTGGGATCCAAAGGACCATTAACTAATGAGTATTTTTAAGGACCAATCCAACATGGTAAGACCTTGTTTAGCTCCTTAAAAACTGAACCAGTGAAAAAGACTGAACAACATATCTGCTGACGTCAAGTTCTAATCCTAGACAAAGATGGCACTCTCTCGCTAGCCCACTCAGTCAGTGACTGGGGATGCCACATAGAGCCAGTGCCGAGTGGGCAGAAAATATGTCAGGAAAACTAAAATTCTGTCCCAAAATAGGCCTTTAAATTATGACCCTTGACCTTTCAGATAGGCCAGAAGATTGGTGAAAAAGTTTTACTGTGAAGATGCAAATAGTATTTGCGACAACATGACTTTTGTCATGTCAGTATGGCAATTTTTAACCTATTTATTGATGCCATGTTGCCAAACCTTTGCGAGAGGTCACTCAAATTGGTATATATAGAAAGGTCTTGCCGCAAAGTATCTCTATTCTAAGCTTGAAGTCTATGTCTTGAATAGCCCCTAAGAAAATTACAACATTAAAGTTTACTACAAACAAATAAGATGGTGGACCAACCACTGGATGGCCCATTACATAGACTCATACCTGAGAGCCACACACAAATTTTGTCAAAATATGGATACTTTGGACCTATTTCTGGACGCCCTGTGACCTTGACCTTTGAGAAAAGTCACTGAAATTGTTAAGATTAGAAAGATATTGTTTCCAAGTATCCTTGGGCCAAGTTTGATGACTGCATGTGGCTTGAATAGTCCGAAAATGTCAATGTCAGACAACTGCAGGCAGATGGACATGCAACAGATGATGGACCACTGGCTCAGCACATATACTCTCTTTTGCTAATGCACATGGGGCAAAAATGGAAGATAAGTATACATACCCCCCCTAAATTTCTCCTGGTCTTCCATAGCTTGAAGGATACTGAAGAGATACTCCACTTCCTGGTAATGACTCCCACCAGACCAGCTGAAACAGAGTAAAACTGAGAAGTTTGGGAAATGTCTAAGCACGTTTACACTAGAGGAGAAATCTGTTTGCAGAACACTTCAAGTCCAGATTAAGGCATTTACATCAGCTGGTCTGAGATCTTATTTCTGGCCTGTATATAGGTAGGCTGCGTGTGCATGTGTGTGTGTGTGTGTGTGTGTGTGTGTGTGTGTGTGTGTGTGTGTGTGTGTGTGTGTGTGTGTGTGTGTGTGTGTGTGTTTCGTGTTAGGAATGCGCCTACATGGTGCGAGCAGGTGTTTATTTAAAGAGTGAGTGCGTTCTAATTTTTCTCTTTTTTAATATTATTTTTATGTGCTGTAAAGCGCTCTGAGCTTGCTGTCCAGGGGAAGGGCGCTATATAAAAGCTATGCATTATTATTATTATTATTATTATATAAGTCACCGAGCTTGGTGGCTCGGATGGTAGAGCGTTTTACTCTCATCCGAAACGTCACAGGTTCCACTGGGGTCAAAATTTGTTCAGACCCTATTCGGTGCCCCGTCTTTGAAATTACATGTACCTTCATGGTGGATGAAAAACATTAAGCCCTAAACGCTTAACTTTATTATTGTACAAGAGTATTTCCCTGATAATCTGACCTCCCCTTGTTCCCATGACTGGTCGGAAATATAGCAAAGTGAGAAAAGATGGCAAGATTCTAATTATTTGAAAAATCTATATGAAGCAAATGCTGTCCTCCATTGTCAAGTTTGCAAAATAACTGAAGTCACCCGTTCTGCAGTTATGTTGTTTTCACACCCATCTGTATAACAAGAAAGGCAAAGCCTTTATGGCTCACGAATATGACCAATTCTGCACCCACAAAATCCATATTTTCTCAAAATTTAATCAGTTTTCACACATCTATAAACCCCCTGTGACCCTTGACCTTTGTGATGAGTTGACTAAATTAGTATACATAGGAAAATCTTATCATCAGCTACCTTTGTGCCTCAAATCTCTATATATAGATTTTACAGCCCACTAATGCCCATCAGTATACAATTAATTGTGCATGTCTTTTGTGGGTGTTCTGCAGTTTTCCTCATCAATGTGAACTGGGCAGCCTATTGTTTGAAGTGATCAGTGGTGGCGTCATCTATAATGTATGTGTGCATTTGGCCACTAGTATTGTTTACAAAGATGCTGTTTACAGAACTAGTGGCTGAGTATGCATATTAGTTCTGTTATTGTTATCAGGTGTGTTGGTGCCCCTGTGCATCACTGCATGAGGCCAACATTACTTTTCACAGAACTGATGGTTGCATGTGCAGTGTGATTAACTGTACACATGAGATTTTTAGGTTAGGCTAAAATACAGGCAGTCAATACAAGCCACTTTTAAAATCTCAAATCTCTATATACACATGTATATAGGTTTTACAGTCCACTAATGCCCATCAGTATACAATTGTGCATGTCTTTTGTGGGTGTTCTGCGGTTTTGTATGTGGGGTGGGGTTGAAAGCGGGGCAGTATGGCACCTATTACTGTGTATGTGTATGTACAAAACCTACATTACCCAAAAACATGAATAAATAATTTAAATAGTTATTTGGGTTTAACGCCACACAGGCGACTACGGCCACCCTTATGATGGTTAAATGAATAAGATAAAGTAAGTCAAAGATACCTGGGGCATATGAATGCTAAGTAAAGGATAGATTATGAACATGCACAGATATACATTCTTTTGGTGGGTGTTCTGCGGTTTTGTGTGTGTAACTGGAGTGGGGTTGAGAGCGAGAGGTATGGCACCTATGACAATGTACATGTATAAGACATTTATTCACCAAGTAAAACATTATAAGGATTTTTGTGTGGCATGGCGACAGTAAAATACATCCTCACTTGTAGGGCATTCATCATGTCATACACTCAGTTGGTGATCATCCTGTATAGAGCACTAAACGATAGATAATAATAATAATAATGTACATTTATATAGTGCTTAACTTCCAAATGAATGGTGCTCACAATATTAAACACTAATCAGTCATATGTCACAAATCATGGAATCACGTTCCTTGGATGGTGCTGTACTGAGGACAGCTTCTTGAAAGAAACTGCACCTGAATCGAGAGGCTCTGGCTTTCAAAGCACGGAACTGCCGGCCAGAGGGCAAAAGCTCGAAGAGATCATTGGCTGGGTGCGACAGATCTGACAGAATAGTACTGGTTGCCACATGCACAGAGGCATCATGGTGTATGTTCTTAGCCTGTATGCTGATGTGTATGTACAAAACCTACATTACCAACAAAATGAATAAATAATTTAAATAAATAAGATAAAGTAAGTCTAAGATACCTGGGACATATGCATGCTAGGTAAAGGATAGATTATGAACATACACAGATGTGCATGTCTTTGGGTAGGTGCTCTGCGGTTTTGTGTGTGTATTTGGGTAGGGGTTGGAAGCGGGCGGTATGCCACCTATTGCCATCTAAAATTCTATATATATGTGTATATTTTCTTCTTGTATGCTGATGTGTATGTACAAAACCTGCATTACAAACAAACAAAAGTAAATAAATAAATAATTTAAATAAATAGTTATTTGGGTTTAATGCCAAGCAGGCGACTAATGTCATCTCGTGGCTGTTACATAAATAAGATAAAGTAAGTCAAGATACATGGGCCATATGAATGCTGAGTAAAGGATAAATTATGAACATGCACAGATGTACTTGTCTTTTAGTGGGTGTTCTGTGGTTGTGGAGTGGGGTTGGGAGTGGGCAGTATTACCATGTATGTGTATGAGAACATCAACATATGTATAAAACCTACTTTACAAACAAATAAAAATAAATAATAAATTTTAATAAATAAAATAAGATAAATCAAAGATACCTGGGACATGAATACCAAGTAAAGGATATATTATGAACATGCACAGACTTGCAAGTCTTTTAATGGGCGTTCTGTGGTTTTGTATGTGGGATGGGGAGCAGGTGTTATGCACCTATTACCATATATGTGTACATGTATGTTCTCATCTTGTATGCTGATGTGTATGTGCAAACATACATCACAAACAAACAAATAAGTAAATAAATAAATTAAAAAAAATAATAAATTAATAAATAAAATAAGTCGGGGATACCTGGGACCTATGGATAGATTATGAACATGCACAGATGTATGCATATTGAAAAATAATTTCCTCTCCTTCGTGGCCACCACCATACCACTAGCGATCATGTACATCAAGGAATTCCTTCCATCCATAATTAAAAGGATAAATAATAAATAAATAACTCCACCAGGGAGGCCCCTTTGGTGGCTTAACTGCCTGTCCCAAGTCAGGATAAAGGAGGAGGGTTAGGCGTGGGGCTAGTGACTCCACCCTGTAAAAAGAAACTTGCTACGGAAACGACAACAAGGGAAAAAGCGACAACCGGCGCTGGGAGCGAAGCAGACCAGGAAACTGGACTTATGACGGATGGGGACCAAAGCCGCAAGGACGTCACCACCCCGATAGCGGAACTCCTGACGCCAAAACGATGGATCAGAATTGGATGCTGGAATGTGCGAACGCTCTACCAGACTGGAAAGCTGGCGCAAGCAGTAAGTGAACTGAACCGCTACAAACTAACCCTCATGGGAGTAACAGAAGCAAGATGGACTGGTGCTGGCAAACAGAGGTTGAGCTCCGGAGAAGTCATCATCTGGTCTGGAAGAACAGACAACGAACACCGAGAAGGAGTTGCTGTCATCATCAATAAGAGCAAGGCCAACACCGTCCTACAGTGGAAACCTGTGAACGAGCGCCTGCTGTACATCAGGATGAATTCCAAATACGCAAAGCTGTCCATTGTTGTGGGCTACGCACCGATAGACGACGCGGAAGAAGAGGATAAGGATGCATTCTACGACGCCCTCCAAGCTGTTTTGGAAGACATCCCTCGACATGACGTGCTGATGCTGATCGGTGACTTCAATGCTAAGGTTGGCTGCGACAATGAAGACAGAGAGAGGACCATGGGACGACATGGAGCGGGTGTGATCAACGACAACGGGGAGAGGCTGGTCAATTTCTGCGAGGAAAATGACTTAGTCGTAGGAGGGACCCTGTTTGCGCATAGGGAGATCCACAAACTCACATGGAAATCACCAGACGGCAAGACCCAGAACCAGATCGACCACATCATCATTAACGGTCGCTGGAGGCACTCTCTGCAGGATGTGAGAGTGATGCGACATGCTGACATTGGCAGCGACCATAGTCTTCTGGTGCGGAAGGTGACATTGAAGCTTAGGAAAGTAAAGATAGGAGACACCAGAAATCAGCGCTACGACGTGGCCAAGTTGAAAGACCCAAAAGTGAAAGAAGAGTTTAGGTTGGCCCTCAGGAATAGATTTAGTGTTTTGGAAGATGAGACAGCGCTGACAATTGAAGATTTCAACAGAGCCATGAAGGTTAGTTAGTTATTTGGGTTTAACGCCGAGCAGGCGACTAAGGCCATCTCACGGCGGGATGGGTAAAAATCTGGTCAGCCAGACTAAAAGCAAGGTCTTAAGACAAGATGTATTGATTGATTGATTGTACATTGCTTAACGTCCCGACAGCAACAAGGCTTTCTCAGGACGTGCCTGCACTGCTTGTGAAAAAAAATAAACAGAACATTGAATGTATGTCGCCAGCCGGTCAAATACATTAAATAAACCTAACACATGGGGCCTAAATAAAGCTAAGACCATTTAGCAACACACATCCAATATCAAGAGCTACAGGCAGTGCAGACAGTAGGGAGAGTTTTAAAAAGGCAAATACAGGTGAATGGACAAAGGGTAGACAGAAACAAATGCCCCAGAATAGAGAGAAAAACCCACCCTGTGGGGCTGACCAGGGTGACCCTGGGAACTAAAAAATACCTAACCCCACCCAAGTCCCCCAGGGCAGACCCGGGTGGGGTTTAAGACAAGATGTAAATATAGATTAAAAATCTCAGGCTAAAATGTCGCACATGTCTGGAAAAGAAATGTCTACAGACTCTCAAAAAGGGCAAATGAAAAAAAAAAAAAAAAAAAAAAAAAAAAAAAAAAAAAAAAAAAATTCACATAGTCTATGAATGCTCAGATCTTGTTAAAAATATTGCATTCTCTCAAAAAATTGAAGATTTTGTCCGGGGGAACATCCCGGAACAAAACCTTCAAGGAGTCTGCTGTGAAGTGTTTATATCTGGTGTCAATTAGGTCAGCACAATACAGCAAAAAGTGTCGAACAGAAAACTGCTCATCACAGGCAAAACACCATGGACGCTCATCCTGTTTAAGTAAGTAAGAGTGCGTAACATATGTGTGCCCGATGTGGAGCCGAGCAAGGACAGTCTCCTCACGGCGGCTGCCGCAGCGGAAAGGTAGACTGTCAGACAACTTAGGAAGAGCTTCATGAAGCTTGTTCCCTTCCTCTTTGTCCCACTCGGACTGCCACTCGCGGGCTATGTACGCACTAATAACAGGTTTAAAATCACTATAGACAGTCTGTGTGTCAGGGACAGGGTCACTGCGGGCACTGTTGGCAGCAGAATCTGCGATTCTGTTGCCTTCGATGCCCACATGGCCTGGGACCCAAATAAAAATGATGTCATAATATTCCTTCATCAAGTCCGCGTAGAGCTCTCTAATCTGCACCAGCAGTGGATGGTCTGTTCCCGCGCCCTGAAGGGCCTGCAGGGCAGAAAGAGAGTCAGACAGAATCAGGAAGTTCCTTTCCCGAGACTGATAGGCATGCTTGAGTGCTAGCAGAATGGCCTGCAGTTCTGCACTAAATACAGAGGAATGGTCAGGGAGACGGAGCTTAAATGGGCGTCTAGGATGGCGAGAGGACACTGCAGCCGCAGCCACTCTTCCATCCTCAGACTTGGACCCATCCGTATAAAGACGACAATAGCCAGGAAAAATTGAAAGGAGTTCATTGAGGCTCTGTTGGTATATGGCTGGTGGAGTACAATCCTTCTTGTGGGCAGTCAAGTCCAGCAAGATGTCAGGAACTGGTAGTAGCCAGGGTGGAGTGACGTGTTGCAGAGATTCCGAAACTTTGTCCAGGTCCACTCCGGCCGCCTGCAGATGAGGTCGGACACGGAAGGAAAGTGGACGGACAGCTCCCGGATGGGCATCGTAAATCTCTGCAAACGACGGGTTAAAAACACAATCATAGGCAGGATTTTCTGGATGGGCCTTCAGCTTCAGAACGTAGCTGAGCATGAGGCGGATTCGGCGGAGCCTGAGAGAAGGCTCCCCTGCCTCTGCATACAGACTAGGAACTGGAGATGTCCTGAAGGCTCCCAGACATATGCGCAGACCTTGATGGTGAATTGTATTCAGACGCTGCAGAACAGACTTGGAAGCCGAGCCATATACCACAGAGCCGTAATCCAGTTTGGACCGAACAAGGGCCCGGTACAGTCGAAGTAAGACGATGCGGTCTGCACCCCAGTCAGTACGACCAACGACACGAAGAATGTCGAGGGCCTTCCGACAAGAGGTTCTAAGGTAGTTAACATGGTTGCAGAAGGTCAATCTTTTGTCAAAGATGACCCCCAAAAACTTAGCCTCTTCAGCCACCTTAATTGGCACTCCAGCAATGCTCAGGCTAGGTTCTGGAAAAAATTTCGTCTGGTTAGTAAAATGCACACAGACTGTCTTGGAGGGCGAGAATCTGAATCCATTGAGAGACACCCACCCCTGGATGCGATCAACGCACAGCTGCAAGCGCCTCTCAAGGGACGCAAGTCCTCGACCTCGTGCACACAAAGCAAAGTCGTCTACAAACAAAGAGCATTCAGAATCATCCTTGACGGCCTTTACAATGTTATTTATTTTAATGCTAAATAAAACAGGAGATAGAATACTGCCCTGCGGGACACCCATCTCCTGTTCAAAGGAGTCGGAGAGGGTGGAGCCCACACGGACATGGAACGACCTGTTGGACAAAAAATTGTGAATAAAAACGGGCAGATGCCCTTTAAAACCCATGTCCGACAAATCAGACATTATACCATGCTTCCAGGTAGTGTCATATGCCTTTTCAAGATCAAAGAAAATTGCATAGACATGCTGCTTGTTGACAAAAGCATCTCGGATAAAAGACTCAAAGCGGACTAGATGGTCAGTTGTACTACAGAAGCGCCGGAAACCGCACTGGAGGTCTGTGATGAGACCCTGTGACTCAAGATGCCACACCAGTCGGGCGTTGACCAAGCGTTCCATAGTTTTACATAAACATGATGTCAAAGCTATTGGCCGGTAGTTGCCCGGGTCGGAAGGATCCTTACCCGGCTTGGGAACTGGCACAACCACAGCCTGGCGCCAAGATGGCGGAAAATGACCGGTTATCCAGATATGGTTAAAGGCCTTGAGAAGTACAAGGAGTGAATCCTCAGGCAGATGTGTTATGAGCTGATAATGGATGGTATCTAATCCAGCAGCAGAGTCAGTACATTTCTGCATGGCTTGCTGCAATTCTGAAAACGTAAAAGGGGCATTATAGTCTTCCAAGTTATCCGATATAAAATCACAAGCACAAGATTCTCGCTTCTCCTTCTCTCTCTGGAAGAAAGGTGAATAATGCTCTGTTGAAGAATTATGGGCAATGGTGGAGGCAAGCAAATTGGCCACAGCCTTTTTATCTGTGACCAAACTGGCACCATCTCTAAGATGGCCGACAGAAGCCGAGCCACCCCTGCCCCTAATTCTTCGAACAGCCTTCCAGACATTTTGGGACGGAGTCCTAGAAGATAAAGATGAGACGAAGTGTCTCCAGGAAGCACGGCGTTCACGTTAAAAAATATAACGGGCTTTCGCCCGCTGTCTTTTAAAGGTTAAAATATTTGCTTGCGACGGATTACGAAATGCACGTCGCTGAGCAGATTTGCGCATTGTTTGGGCCTTGCGGCACTCTTCATTGAACCATGGTACTCTCGGCTTCCGAGGGAGTGATGTGGAAGTTCTAGGGATGGTTTCACCTGCAACCTCCAACAAAATAGAAGTAAAACAAGAAACAGGTTCTTCAGCTGACATGACCACCTCCTCTGTAAGACGAGACTGACAGAGAGAGGCAAACAGAGACCAGTTAGCTTTCTTGAGATTCCAGCGCCCCACCGGCGAATCCTCCTCACAGCTGACCGATGACAGGACTACTGGGAAGTGGTCACTACCACACAGGTCGTCGTGAACCTTCCAGTCAAAGTCCAGCATGAGAGAAGGATCACACACAGTGAGGTCTAGAACAGAACTAGATCCGGAACCTGAGTTAGAGTATGTAGGTGAGCCATCGTTAAAGACACATAGGTTAAGTTGAGAAAAAACATCTTCTAACATCTGACCTCTGCCATCATAGTGGTCACTACCCCAAAGGTGAGCATGACCGTTAAAATCCCCCATGAGAATAAAGGGAGGGGGCAGTTGATCTACTAAGTGAAAAATATCATTGCTACAGACCCGCAGTGATGGTGGCAGGTAAATACTGCATATAGTTATGGTCTTTTTTAAGGTAACCCGAGCAGCGACAGCCTGAAGACAGGTGTCGATGCTAACGGGGCTACATAAAATTTGGCTACTAATGAGAAGAGCCGCTCCACCCGAGCGCCTCTCCGAATCAGAGCCTTTATGTATAACATTAAAACCATTAAAAGACACAGGGTCAGAAGTCTTCAGGTAAGTCTCCTGAAGAGATATGACTGAGGGGTTATAGAACTTGACTAAAAGACGTAATTCCTCAAAGTTAGCTCGAAAACCACGACAATTCCACTGAAGCAAAGAGTCCATGATTAAGTCTGATCTGGGGGTAAGGAGTTTTTCCCCCCTTTTTCCTTTACCTTGGAAGGAGTTGAAGAAACAGAGGGGGGCCGGCTCCCGGGCCTCCTCTGGTTCTTCGGAGAGGAAGGGGGTGGAGCTGCCGCAGCATCAGCAACAACAACTTCCACTCCCTCCATCCGCTCCTCCAGTGCAGCATATTTGTTTTGAAGGGGCACATCTGTGTTCCCCTTCTGGGCCCGTGCGCACAGCGGTCCCATAGATTTCTTAGACTTCTGGTCCTGGGCAGCGTTCCTGCCGCTAGAGTTAGCGGCCTTAGAAGGCTGACCAGAGCCAGAAGCCTTTGGAGTTGACTGACTAACAGGTTTGGGTGGGGGCTGAGGCTTAGGGGCAACAGAAGGCGGCACAACCGGACCGGCAGTGTCCGCCTTCTGCGTTCCCTGGCTCCTTGTCACCACCGGAGGAGGGTTACTCTCCAGGGGCGAGATGAGCCGAGGCTCCGCCCCCAACCAAGAAGTTGGGGTCTGACATGAAAAGTCTTTGGTGGGGCGCTTGCCTGCCACCGCTGCACTAAAAGTATACACTGAGGTGTTAGAGGTTGGGGCAGCCGCAGCTGCACCAGGGCCTTCAACCAGTTTTTTGGCATCCAGAAAGGACAGCCCCTTCTCCACACGCACCTGCTGAATCTTGCACTTGGATATCCAACGAGGGCATTTCTTATCCGAAGCCATATGCGCCCCCTGGCAATTCACACACAGGGGGGTGGCTGTGCAGGACTCAGCAGAGTGTCCGGGCCTAGTGCAACGGGCGCATGAAGCCTCTGCCTGACGGCATGTCTTCTGCCCATGGCCATACTTTTGGCACTTAAAGCACCGGAGGGGAAGAGGGACGTACTTTTTCACTCTCAGGGAGTAGTAACCTCCCCAGATGGTAGTAGGAGGGGTGGGGGTGCCAAAAGTCAGGATGATGGTAGGGAGACGGATCTCCCCACCACCTCGCTTGGAAGCGAAGCGCCTGACGCAAGTCACCCCCTGAGACTTAAGGTTCCTTACAAGTTTATCTTCTGACAGTTCTGCCAAAGCTTGATCTTTGATTACGCCTCTTGACGAATTCATAGTTTTGTGGGGTGTGACTTCCACAGGAGTGTCTCCGATGGAAGAGAGCCCCAGTAGCCCGCTGGAGTGTGCCCGAGTACGGCACTCCACCAGCAAGTCACCAGACCTGAGGCGCTGGGCGTCAGGCCTGCCAACACGGCTCCTGAGGGTCTCCCCCACCAGAAAAGGATGCAGCTTGGTAACTGGTTTCTCCTTCACCTTGCTATGGACAATGAGGAAGCGAGGCCATACGGCCGACGCCTGAGGCGTCGCTTCCTCACAGTCTGAATCACTGTCATGTACAATGTCGGTGTCTATGCGCCGTTTCTGTGCTAGTTTTGGTTTTTTGGTTGTATCCATATTATATTAGTAGAGATATTCATCCCCCGGGGGTCCCCGCCCGCCACCGAGCCCAACAAGGGAAAGTGCAACTGTCGGCGGGTCTCCAGCCGACGCACAATGGAGACTGCCCGAAAGATATACTCAAGGGGGTAAGCCCGATTGAACCGTTTGAGCCACCGCCTTCTATCACACCGTTGAATGCAGGGGAATACTGGCGTAAAGCACCTAATCAGCAGCAGAAGCTATAGCATGGTGCTCCGTATAGCAACCCGCATGTCAACAGTGGGATAGGGCTCAACGTGACAAGAGCCGATTGACTAGGCCGGTACGACTAGCCTCCCGTTTAGGTAGAAGTCAAGGCCGAAGTGGAGTGTTGGCACCAGTGAGCCGCAGCCCAAAGGGAACCTCAGCCACCAGGATCCTCTTCTCCCCCGACACGGGTCTCCAAGCACGGCAAACACTTGGGATCCAAAGGACCAAAAAGTCACGAGTATTTTTAAGGACCAATCCAACATGGTACGACCTAGGTTAGCACAGCTCCTTAAAAACCGGACCAGTGAAAAGGCTGAACAACATATCTGCTGACATCAA
This sequence comes from Semisulcospira habei, assembly GCA_036245525.1. NCBI lineage: Eukaryota > Metazoa > Mollusca > Gastropoda > Semisulcospiridae > Semisulcospira > Semisulcospira habei. Next base: position 21,030 of record BTPG01000141.1, on the reverse strand, counting down.
GTCCTAATCCTGGACAAAGATGGCACCCGTCCGCTAGCCCACTCAGTCAGGGACTGAGCGGACTACCCACCTACGCCACGTGGAGGCCGGTGCCGGGTAGGCAGAGCCATGAAGGAAACAGGAGGGGAAGTTTTAGGATACAGAAAGAGCAGGAAGACAGAGTGGATCTCAGAAGATACGTGGGCTCGCATAGAAGAGAGAAGACAGATCAAGAAGAAACTTTTGGACACCAAATCACCAAGACTGAAGGAAAGAATATCAAGAGAATACAGAGAGAAAGATCAAGCGGTGAAGACATCAGCGAGAAGAGACAAGAGAATGCACACAGAAAGGCTGGCAGAAGAAGCGGAGGCAGCTGCAAAACAGAGAGACATGAAGACAGTATACCAGAACACCAAGAAGCTGAAGGGCGATTACGGACAGTACTACGACATTCCAGTGAGAGCTGAAGATGGAACTCATGTCACAGTAGAGGAAGAGAAGCTGAAGAGATGGAAGCAACACTTCGAGTCCATCCTGAACCGCTCAGACCCACCAACCCTCACTGACATTCCTGAAGCGGAGGAGGACCTGGACATTAACCTCGGCAACATTACTATTGCGGAAGTCAAGCAGGCCATTCAAAAGCTGAAGAACGGGAAGGCACCTGGCGATGACGGAGTGTGCCCCGAGATGCTGAAAGTAGAAGATACGGTAACGCCGCAGCTTCTTTGTCAGATTTTTCAAAAGATCTGGGACACTGAAGAAGCGCCGAGCGATTGGAAGACCGGCACCATCGTCAAACTTCCAAAGAAAGGAGACCTGGGGAACTGTAACAACTGGCGAGGCATCACCTTACTATCCCTCACCAGCAAGATCATCAGCCGCATTCTCCTTGAACGCATTACGACAGCAGTGGATGGCATCCTTCGCCAGGAGCAGGCAGGCTTTAGGAAAGGCAAGTCCTGCATTGACCATATTTTCGTCCTGAGACAGATCCTTGAACAGTCTAACGAATGGAATGGATCCCTCTATGTGGTCTTTGTGGACTTTGAGAAGGCCTTCGACAGTCTGCATCGAGACTCCCTTTGGAAAATCCTGCGATATTATGGAATTCCCCAGAAACTTGTCAACGTCATCAGGTCCCTGTACAAGAATTTTGAGTGCAGAGTCGTCCACAACAACCAGCTCACCGAACCGTTTAAGGTGGAAACCGGAGTGAAACAAGGATGTATTCTTTCGCCGATCCTCTTCTCAATGGCAATTGATTGGATCATGCGCCGCACCACAGAGGGAAGGAGGCAGGGAATTCAGTGGACGCTGACCTCAATGCTGGATGACCTCGACTACGCCGATGATATCGGGCTGCTGGCAAGCAGAAACCAGGACATGCAACAGAAGACACAACAGTTGACACAGTCAGCAAGCTCCATAGGTCTCGGGGTCAACATTAGGAAGACTCAAGTCATGAGGAAGAACACCATAGTGGGCGACCCAATCACCATCAATGACCAACCTCTGCAAGAGGTGGACGAGTTCACGTACCTGGGCAGCAAGGTTACCACAGATGGAGACTGCACAAGGGAGATCACCACAAGAATCAGCAAAGCCAACCAAGCCTTCGCAATGCTGAAACCCATCTGGAGGACCACAAACCTGAGCATCCACACCAAGCTTCGTATTTTTAAGAGTAATGTGCTGAGTGTCCTTCTCTATGGGTCAGAGTGCTGGAAATCCACTACTGCTACGGAACGCAAGCTGGAAGTCTTCCAGAACAAGTGCCTGCGACGGATCATGAAGGTCTTCTGGCCAAACATGATTACAAACGAGGAACTACGGAAGAGAGCAGGCGCAGACAGCATCGCTGAAACCATCGCCACACAGAGATGGAGATGGCTAGGCCACGTTTGCAGAATGTCACCCGACTTATTACCAAGGGTGGCACTGAGATGGACACCACAGGGGAAGAGAAACTGTGGGCGACCAAAGGAGACGTGGCGCCGAACCGTGGAGCGAGAGCTCAAGAACAGAGGCCTTACTCTGCAAACAGCACCCAAAATAGCAGCTGACAGACAAAAGTGGCGCTCCCTTGCCGTCGCCTCAAGCACCAGACGGCGCAGAGAGGATTGAATGAATGAATGAATGAATGAATAAATAAATAAATATGTAAGTGAATACATAAATGAATCAATAATAAATAAATAAATAAAACATGTAATACAATGGAGAGGGCTACTACCTGTATTGTGTCTCATGCAGTACTGATAAAGCTTGATCATAGTGAGTTTTTCTGAGTACTTCAGTGTGGATTGGTTGAATGGGTTGCAAAAACTACAATTTTTATATTTAGGTGTTTAGCTGAACAAGGTGATTTAGATGGAAACGGTTCGGAGATGGATTTCACTCTGCCTGGCTTGTGCTTAAGACCAGTCGGATAAGAGTTGCTTGACCAGTTACAAATCCCATCTCCACAAATAACAAAAGAGCAGACCTACACTGGAAAACGGACGAACAACATGCATGTTGTATCCGGACATAAAGTCTGCAGAATGTTGAAGATGGTCGGCAGACACAATGCACAACATGCACGACTAAGGTAGTTTACTTTCGATATGCTTTCCTCCCACAAATGAGACCCGAGTTCTATGGGAAAGGCTGTTTTCAAGACCAGGAAAAATAACGTATTTGACGTTGATAAGATGTACTTCAAAGTTCAAATCCAAAATAATCTCTGTTTCACTTCAGGAGCAAAGTAAAGCTGATTAACCGTGCGCGTCTGATTGACTTCTTTCGAAGGCATCTCGATGACCGCCATTTTGAAACTAGCGACGCGAGTATGCTTACGGCATTAAAAATATTACTTTTTAAATTATTTTATCGTAAATATGTATGCATGTTTACTTGCTGATGATTTTAATTTACTCACTGGAATAAACGTGTAACTTGTATGCTCGAAATTTTCAATGTTATGCACAAAAAATGTCTTGCACCTTATCTGGGCCGTGTACGAGGACTGGTTCCCTCACATCGAAAAATAGCTTTCGAAAAACACTTCTACAAAAATGTCTCCATCCTAAGGACAAATATTGTTGCCATGCATAAACTATATGGCATTAGTACTTTCGTGTCGTACCTGCAAACCATTGTTACTCTTTTGACGAACTACTTACCTCTGCAGAAATTGCGAAAAGCTGCTAGACTAATACCCAAGCACATATAAACTCCCCCTGTTTTAATAGAAATATCAGCCTTTATCCTGACACATGACTTGCCATTTCTATTCAAACGGGCGAGTCTATTCCAATGGGGGAGTATAGAGACACCCCTTTCTCAGGAGACACTTTTTTCACCACTATTCCTATCATGGCCAACAGGTATTTAATAAGTTACATGCATCTTACAAACTTACCTCTAGAAGTATTTATAATTGGGTTAAAATAAAAACTTATAAATAACTGTGCTTAATTACTTACAAGGTCTTTGTCTGGAAGAAAGGTGAATAATGCTCTGTTGAAGAATTATGGGCAATGGTGGAGGCAAGCAAATTGGCCACATCCTTTTTATCTGTGACCAAACTGGCACCATCTCTAAGATGGCCGACAGAAGCCGAGCCACCCGTGCCCCTAATTCTTCGAACAGCCTTCCAGACTTTTTGGGATGGAGTCCTAGAAGATAAAGATGAGACGAAGCGTCTCCAGGAAGCACGGCATTCGCGTTTAAAAATGTAACGGGCTTTCGCCCGCTGTCTTTTAGATGTTAAAATATTTGCTTGCGACGGATTATGAAAAGCACGTCGCTGAGCAGATTTGCGCATTGTTTGGGCCTTGCGGCACTCTTCATTGAACTATGGTACTCTCGGCTTCCGAGGGATTGATGTGAAAGTTCTAGGGATGGTTTCACCTGCTACATCCAACAAAATAGAAGTAAAACAAGAAATAGGTTCTTCAGATGACATGACCACCTCCTCTATAAGATGAGACTGACAGAGGGAGGCAAGATCACAGGGTCAGAAGTCTTCAGGTAAGTCTCCTGAAGAGTTATTACTTGACTAAAAGACGTAATTCCTCAAAGTTAGCTTGAAAACCACGACAATTCCACTGAAGCAAAGAGTACATGATTAGGTCTTATCTGGGGGTAAGGAGTTTTTCCCCCCTTTTTTCCTTTACCTTGGAAGGAGTTGAAGAAACAGAAGGGGGGGCCGGCTCCGGGCCTCCTCTGGTTCTTTGGAGATGAAGGGGGTGGAGCTGCCGCAGCATCATCAACGACAACTTCCACCCCCTCCATCCGCTCCTCCAATGCAGCATATTTGTTTTGAAGGGGGACATCAGTGTTTCCCTTCTGGGCCCGTGCGCACAGCAGTCCCATAGATTTCTTAGACTTCTGGTCCTGGGCAGCGTTCCTGCCGCTAGAGTTAGCGGCCTTAGAAGGCTGACCAGAGCCAGAAGCCTTTGGCGTTGACAAACTAGCAGGTCTGGGTGGGGGCTGAGGCTTAGGGGCAACAGAAGGCGGCACTACCGGACCGGCAGTGTCCACCCTCTGCGTCCCCCGGCTCCTCGTCACCATTGGGGGAGGGTTACTCTCCAGGACCCCACAGACGAGCCCTGTCTCGACGAATGTACAAATGATATCTAAACAGAAAAACCCCGGCAGGGTTGAGGCGTGAAAAAAATTAGCCGAATATAACAGGCCCAAAAAAAAAAATTGCAACTTCAAGCGTCAACACAAAAGGATCATGTAACTGACCCACCCCCACCATCAGCGACCCCGGCGTCATCGCCACCACAATCATTATATCAAACTCAGAGACTAACAACTGAACCTGCCACCTGAAATAACAAAATATATAGTTGGCAGATTTGTTGTAGGTTTTGGTTATGAAAAAATACAAACCACAAACTCGAACAGTGTCCAAAAAAACAGAAACGACAAAAACAAAGCAAGAAGTTTCCACATTACCAGCAGCGCCAAAAGCTTCCGATCCATTTCTTATGCAGTGAATAAAATTAATATTTTAATTTTTGTGGCATAAAAAAATGAGCAACACAAAAAACATAATGAACCTTGTCTATCACTCTGCCGTAAGAAGTGGTTTTGCAGTAGCTTACACTATGTTAGAGTTAGTTATTTGGGTTTAACGCCGAGCAGGCAACTAAGGCCATCTCAAGGCGGGAAGGGTAAAAATCTGGTCAGCCAGACTAAAAGAAAGGTCTTAAGACATGATGTAAATATAACTTAAAAATACGGCAGGCTAAAATGTCGCACAGGTCTTTAAAGAAAATGTCGAAAGACTCTCAAAAAGGTCAAAATAATAGAAACATCATAATATATAAACGCTCAAATCTTATTAAAAATATGGCACTCTCTCAGAAAACTGAAGATCTTGTCCGGGGGCACATCCCGGAACAAAACCTTCAAGGAGTCTGCCGTGAAATGTTTATACCTTGTGTCGATTAGATCAGCACAAGACAACAAAAAGTGTTGAACAGAGTACTGCTCGTCGCAGGCATAACACCATGGACGCTCCTCCTGTTTAAGTAAATAAGAGCCTGAAGACAGGTGTCGATGCTAACGGGGCTACATAAAATTTGGCTACTAATGAGAAGAGCCGCTCCACCTGAGCGCCTCTCCGAATCAGAGCCTTTATGTATAACGTTAAAACCATTAAAGGACACAGGGTCAGAAGTCTTTAGGTAAGTCTCCTGAAGAGATATTACTGAGGGGTTATAGCACTTGACTAAAAGACGTAATTCCTCAAAGTTAGCTTGAAAACCACGACAATTCCACTGAAGCAGAGAGTCCATGATTATGTCTTATCTCGGGGTGCGGAGTTTTTCCCCCCTTTTTCCTTTGCCTTGGAAGGAGTTGAAGAAACAGAGGGGGGCCGGCTCCCGGGCCTCCTCTGGTTCTTAGGAGATGAAGGGGGTGGAGCTGCCGCAGCATCGGCAACTTCCACTCCCTCCATCTGCTCCTCCAATGCAGCATATTTGTTTTGAAGGGGGACATCAGTGTTCCCCATCTGGGCCCGTGCGCACGGCGGTCCCATAGATTTCTTAGACTTCTGGTCCTGGGCAGCGGTCCTGCCGCTAGAGTTAGCAGCCTTAGAAGGCTGACCAGAGCCAGAAACCTTTGATGTTGACAAACTAGCAGGTTTGGGTGGGGGCTGAGGCTTAGGGGCAGCAGAAGGCGGTGCCACCGGACCGGTAGCGTCCGCCCTCTGCGTTCCCTGGCTCCTCGTCACCACCGGAGGAGGGTTACTCTCCAGGGGTGAGAGGATCCGAGGCTCCGCCCCCAACCAAGAAGTTGGGGTTTGACAAGAGAAGTCTTTGGTGGGGCGCTTGCCTGCCACCGCAGCACTGAAAGTATACACAAAGTTGTTATTTGAGTTTGGCGCCGCCTCAGCTGCACCAGGACCGTCAACCAGTTTTTTTGCGTCCGCAAAGAACAGCCCCTTCTCCACACGCACCTGCTGAATCCTGCACTCGGAGATCCAATGAGGGCACTTCTTGTCCGAATCCATATGCGCCCCCTGGCAATTCACACACAGGGGGATGGCTGTGCAGGACTCAGCAGAGTGTCCGGGCATAGTGCAACGGGCGCATAGAGCCTCTGCCTGGCGGCATGTCTTCTGCCCATGGCCATACTTTTGGCACTTAAAGCACCGGAGGGGGAGAGGGACGTACTTTTTCACTTTTAGGGAGTAGTAACCTCCCCAGATGGTAGTAGGAGCTGTGGGGGTGCCAAACGTCAGGATGATGGTAGGGAGACGGATCTCCCTACCACCTCGTTTGGAAATGAAGCGCCTGACGTAGGTCACCCCCTGTGACTTAAGGTTCCGTACAAGTTCATCTTCAGACAGTTCGGCCAATGCTTGATCTTTAATCACTCCTCTAGAGGAATTCATTGTTTTGTGGGGAGTGACCTCCACTGGAGTGTCTCCGATGGAGGAGAGCCTCAGTAGCCCATTGGAGTGTGCCCGGGTACGGCACTCTACCAACAAGTCACCAGACCTGAGGCGCTGGGCCTCAGGCCTGCCAACACGGCTCCTGAGGGTCTCCCCTACCAGGAAAGGGTGCAGCTTTGAAACAGGCTTCTCTTTAACTTTGCTGTGGATAATGAGAAAGCGAGGCCAGGCGGCCGACGCCTGAGGTGTCGCTTCCTCACAGTCAGAGTCACTATCGTTCTCAATGACAATGTCGGCGGCTATGTGCCGCTTTGGTGCTAGTTTTGGTTTTTTGATATTTTCCACATTATAGTATGATAGATATTCATCCCCCGGGGGTCCCCGCCCACCACCGAGCCCAACAAGGGAAAGTGCAATTGTCGGCGGGTCTCCAGCCGACGCACAATGGAGACTGCCCGAAAGATATACTCAAGGGGGTAAGCCCGATTGAACCGTTTGAGCCACCGCCTTCTATCACACTGTTGAATGCAGGGGAATACTGGCGTAAAGCACCTAATCAGCATCAGAGGCTATAGCATGGTGCTCCGTATAACAACCCGCATGTCAACAGGGGGATAGGGCTCGACGTGACAAGAGCCGATTGACTAGGCCGGTACGACTAGCCTCCCGTTTAGGCAGAAGTCAAGGCCAAAGTGGAGTGTTTCAGCCACCAGGATCCTCTTCTCCCCCGACATGGGTCTCCAAGCACGACAAACACTTGGGATCCAAAGGACCAAAAGCTCACACGTATTTTTTAAGGACCAATCCAACATGGTAAGACCTGGGTAAGCACAGCTCCTTAAAAACCAGACCAGTGAAAAAGACTGAACAACATATCTGCTGACATCAAGTCCTAATCCTGGACAAAGACGGCACCCGTCTGCTAGCCCACTCAGTCAGGGACCGAGTGGACTACCCACCCATGCCACGTGGAGGCCGGTGCCGGGTAGGCTACACTATGTTAGAGAGAAATCTTCTCAGTGACAGTTCGACCAACGACACGAAGAACGTCGAGGGCCTTCTGACAAGAGGTTCTAAGGTAATTAATATGGTTGCAGAAGGTCAGTCTTTTGTCAAAGATGACCCCCAGAAACTTTGCCTCCCTGGCCACACTTAATTGGCACTCCAGCAATGTTCAGGCTAGATTCTGGAACAAAATTTGTCTGGTTAGTAAAATGCACACAGACTGTCTTGGAGGGCGAGAAACTGAATCCGTTGAGAGATACCCACCCCTGGATGCGATCAATGCACAGCTGCAAGCATTTCTCAAGGGACGCAAGTCCTCGACCTCGTGCACACAAAGCAATGTCGTCCACAAACAAAGAGCATTCAGAATCATCCTTGACGGCCTTTACAATGTTATTAATTTTAATGCTAAATAAAACAGGAGATAAAATGCTGCCCTGCGGGACACCCATCTCCTGTTCAAAGGAGTCGGAGAGGGTGGAGCCCACACGGACATGGAATGACCTCTTAGACAAAAAATTGTGAATAAAAACGGGCAGGTGCGAGTCATGGACCCTCACAGCAAACCTTGAAAGGAAAATACAAGCCACTGAAATTAGATGTTTTCGAAGGCTGCTTGGCATTTCATACATTTCTCGCTTCTCCTTCTCTCTCTGGAAGAAGGGTGAATAATGCTCTGTCGAAGAATTATGGGCAATGGTGGAGGCAAGCAAATTGGCCACAACCTTTATATCTGTGACCAAACTAGCACCATCTCTAAGATGTCCGACAGAAGCCAAGCCACCCCTGCCCCTAATTCTTCGAACAGCCTTCCAGACTTTCTGGGATGGAGTCCTAGAAGATAAAGATGAGACGAAACGTCTCCAGGAAGCACGACGTTCATGTTTAAAAATGTAACGGGCTTTCGCCCTCTGTCTTTTAAAGGTTAAAATATTCGCTTGTGACGGATTATGAAAAGCACGTCGCTGAGCAGATTTGCGCGTTTTTGGGACCTTGCGCCACTCTTCATTGAACCATGGTACTCTCTGCTTCTGAGGGACTGATGTGGAAGTTCTAGGGATGGTTTCACCTGCTACATCCAACAAAATAGAAGTAAAACAAGAAACAGGTTCTTCAGCTGACATGACCACCTCCTCTGTAATACGAGACTGACAGAGGAAGGCGAACAGAGGCCAGTTAGCTTTCTTAAGATTCCAGCACCCCACTGGCGAATCCTCCTCACAGCTGACCGATGACAGGACTACTGGGAAGTGGTCACTACCACGCAGGTCGTCGTGAACCTTCCAGTCAAAGTCCAGCATGAGAGAAGGATCACATACAGTGAAGTCTAGAACAGAACTAGATCCTGACACATAGGTTAAGGTGAGAAAAAACATCTTCTAACATCTGACCTCTGCCATCATAGTGGTCACTACCCCAAAGGTGAGCGTGACCGTTAAAATCCCCCATGAGAAGAAAGGTTGGGGGCAGCTGAACTACTAAGTTAAAAATATCATTAGTATAGACCCGCAGGGATGATGGCAGGTAAACACTGCATATGGTTATGGTCTTCTTTAAGGTAACCCGAGCTGCGACAGCCTGAAGACAGGTGTCGATGCTAACGGGGCTAGATAAAATTTGAATACTAATGAGAAGAGCCACTCCACCCGAGCGCCTCTCCGAATCAGAGCCTTTATGTATAGCACTAAAACCATTAAAGGACACAGGGTCAGAAGTCTTCAGGTAAGTCTCCTGAAGAGATATTACTGAGGGGTTATAGAACCTGGATCAGAGTGTGATGTTTCTGTCCTTCCATATGGTCTTCAATCTTGTCAGTGCTGTTGTTGTCTGTGCAATCCAGGACAGTATTTCTGGTTTTGATCCCTCATCTGTCACAATGGCTCCTAAGTATTTGAATTTATTAACTGTTTCCAGTTTTTGGCTTCCAATCATGACCTCAGTGCCAATGCCACTGATGTTATTTGTCATCAGTTTGGTCGTCTCTGCACTGATATCCATCCCATACGCAATGGCTGTACCGTCCAGCTTTTCCACCAGCTGAGTTAGCTCTTTCTCTGTTAATGCAAGGCCATCAATGTCATCCGCAAAGCACAAGTTCATGATTGTTCTGCCTCCAATACTGACAGTTCCTTCATGATCTTTCAGAGCCTCTGTCATGATTCTTTCCAGGAAGATGTTGAAAAGAGTAGGTGAGAGCAAGCAGCCTTGACTGTAGTCCTAAACCAGTTTCCTATTTTGGCGTTGAAGCAGACTGTGCTAGTGGCCTTGTTGTAAAGGTTTGCTATGACTTTGATCAGTTTGGCATTGATGTTGTATAGATCCGCCCCCAACCAAGATCGGACTGATGTGCTTCTTAGTCATCTCAGTGTTCTTGTATGCCTGCGAGTCAAAGACCCTCACAGCAGACCTTGAAAGGAAAATACAAGCCACTGAAATGAGATGTTTTCGAAGGCTGCCTGGCATTTCATACAGAGATCACATCACGAACGAGGAAGTGGGAAGCAGAATCAGGCAAGCCATTGGGCCCTATGAAGACCTATTATCCATTGTGAAAAAACGCACACTGAAGTGGTATGGGCATGTCACACGTTCAACAGGGTTTGCCAAAACAATCCTGCAGGGCACTGTGTGTCACGTAACGGATGTGACATGTTGTTTTATTTTTTCGTCAAGTCGTTTTTTTGTTAATAAATGTAGATCGCCGAATTCTGTACATAGCCTTAGTTTAGGGAAGTTAATAAATGTAGTGTGAGCGTAATCGTAAAGCCCGTGCAGCAAGCTTAGCAGTGAGCGAGTACAGCGGTTGCACGCTTTCGTCAAGTAGCTTCAACCGAACAGTGTTCAGAAGTAAAGTTAAACTGCAAGGTAGCAGAAGGTTATTACAGTCAGTCAGCGGAGTTAGCCAGCGAAGTGAGAGTCTGGGTCAGGGTGCGGCCTCGTTTGGAGCCCTTGACAAGCTGTGTGAGGGTTCTTTTACCCTCCCTGCAAGACCACGGCCAGTGTTCCTGGGTGTGGGTGTCCCGAAAGACTTGCGACCACGGCTGCTACTCACCAGAAGACCCCTCCGGTTCGTCTTCGTCTTGTTTTGTCTCGTCCTGCCGGAGGACTCACCAGTGACAGTGCACTGGCTTCGATCACTGGCTTCGATCATTGGCTTCGAAGATTTCGTCGTTCTTCGATCTCTTCATCATCCACGACCAACGGTGACGCATCATCGGGAGTCGGAACGCCTTCGCTAGCCGGTCCTGTTGGACAAGTACGTTGGGCTACAGCGGGTTGATTCTACGTTCTGCGCGTCGGTCACAGGCGTGCGTGGGCAAGCGCGGCTACGGTGCTCTGTGGTGCAGGGGTAGTACTCGTACGTTATGAGCCACCCTGTCTAGTGTGGGACAGAGGACACTGTACAGAGACAAAGTTACCCGCCTTGTATAGCCGTTGGCCATATTAGTCATTATCACCTGTTAGTCATATTCACCTGTTAGTCATTTTCGTCTGTTAGTCATATTCACCTGTTAGTCATTTTCACTTGTTAGTCATTTTTTATATGTTAATCTTTTTTAAGTGTTAATACGTTATGAGTGCATGTGTGGGTATGTGTGAGTGTGTGGGGCGTTAGTGGGTTGGGGTGGGAGTTAGAGTAAGGGTAGGTAATAAAGGAGTTGTTTGTTGTTTATCACTGGCGTTGCGTTATTTATTTAGAGTGGGTGGGTTTTCTCGAGTGTCTGCACTCATATTGTCCACGGCGCCCTGACTCCGTCAGGCGTGTCGTGACATATTTGGTGGCAGCGGTGGGATAAGGATTAGGGGGAGGTAACAGGTTAGGTAGATTAGGGTATTTTTGTGCGCCAGTGACCGTTTGTTCGTGTTGTGGTACGAGTAAGATTTAGCGGGCGGTTGGCGGGAGTGGGGGCGTATTGCGCCAGGGGGCCACGGCCAGAGAGTGCAGTGCGCATAAACGAGGGGTGGCATGAGTGGTTGCCTCTCATTACTCAGGTACCGAGTGGTGAGGACCCTTCGGCTCTTGTCACTGTCTAGCCCTTATTCGTTGTTTGTATTCTGTGTATTTATTTGTTTTGTTTTTTCTTTGGCAGGGGTCCTGCTGGGGAGCAGTTGTCGTCGCTGCCTCCGGGACACCCACATCAGGATGCCCCCTAAACGGGATACCAGGGCCACCCGTGCCACGTCGGGGCACGACCCTGAGTCCGAGGGTGGTGGTGCAGGGGATGAGGGTCCAGGAGAGAGAGGAGCCACTTTGGCCACTCCCTCTCGGAAGGAAACGGTGGTGAGTACCCTTACCCGTACTCTCACTGCAGCAGGACTGACACCCAGTAGGGATCAGGGAGGTAAAGAGGGGTTAGGGGTGATAGTAAACCCATATGAGCAGTATAAAGTGCTAGGAGAGGGCCTAGGACTTAGTGGGGGAGCTCTAACCCAGTTCATCCTGTCCGAAGTTAGGAGAGAGGAAGAAAAACGGGAACGTGACCTAGAGCGTAGGGCGTTAGAGAGACGGCTCCAGATGGACCGTGAGGCAGCAGAGCAAGCTAGGCGGGATGACTTAGCATTGACCGAACGTAAGCTAGCTGCCGCGGAACAAGCACGGAGAGAGGAGCTAGCTGCCGCGGAACAAGCACGGAAAGAAGAGCTCGTCGCGGCCGAAACGCGGCTTAGATTACAGTTAGCAGCATCGGAAAAGAAGTCAGTTACGGAGTCTAGTCAGCATTACTCGCTCAAGATGCGTCCGTTAGAGGATAAGGAAGATGTGGAATCTTACCTTCAGCTCTTTGAGAGAGTAGCCGAAACCCAGGGGTGGCCGAAAGAGGTATGGGGGATCAGGTTAGCACCTCTATTGCAGGGGGAGGCCCGTGATGCATACCTTAGGCTGACGGTAGAGCAAGGGAAAGATTTTGAGGTGGTGAGGGAGGCCTTATTGAGAAGATTCAGGCGTGACGCTGAATATTACAGGCGCCAGTTTCGCGAAGCCAAAAAGGAGAGTCTCGAAACGTTTCCACAGTTGTTCGTTAGGTTGAAGACCTCAGTCAAGCGTTGGTTCACTTTAGCCCATAAGAACATAGAGGACGTAGAACAAGTGCTAGACATGTTTCTGTCTGAGCAACTTTATGCTATTATGAATGCAGACCTTGAAATGTTCGTTAGGGAAAAACGTCCTAGGAATGGTGAAGAGGCCGCGGAGCTAGCGCAGCTCCATATCGACACCAAACGGGCAGTCTCGCGTCCATTGGGTGGGGGGCCGATTCGTCCGCCGTTCAAGAAGGACAAAGGGTCGAATAAACCCCCTGAGACCAAAGCAGAACATAGGGCAGAACCAGCTAGTTCAGGCAGGGGGACTGGGGAACGGCTGTGTTTCAAGTGTAATAAACCAGGGCACTTAGCAAGGAACTGTCAGAGTAAGGCGTCAGTTAACCAAGTCACCATTGCTCCTGAGACAGTAGCCGTAATGACAGAGCCCGTGACCGTAGGGATGCGGACGATCCGGCCCTACGACCCGTGGAGTAAGGGATTAGCCAAGGGAAAGGAAGTTCGTATCATGCGTGATACCGGCGCGGATATGAGTGCGATCGCCGCCAAGTGGATAGAACCCAGGGATCTTACAGGTCGGTTCATAGACGTCAATCCCGTCGACCATACTAAGTCCGATAAGTATCCGACTGCATGGGTTGAAATCGATTCCCCATTCGTGCGAGGGACGATCGAGCTTATCGTAATGGAGCGCATGGGACCGGACGTAATCCTAGGGAACTGGATGACTTTTTCAGATGGGAAACGTAGTCCCGTATCCATTGATGCCAGTGAGTGTGCTATGGCAGCAGCAGTCCAAACTCGAGCTCAGATTCAGAGGAAAAAGGAGGGAGAGAGCGCGCTTAAAGTCGTTAAGCAGGCCGATCTCAATGTGACTCCTGCCCAACTGATAGAGTGGCAAAACCAGGACGAAACTCTAGCTCGCGCTAGGAGGTTGGCCGAAGAGGGCCGAGCAATTCCGTCAGGGAAGAGTCTGATAGAATTTTGCAGGAGGAAGGGAATTCTGTATCGGGTCTATAGCAAAGGAGGCAGCCAAATGTCCCAGTTAGTCGTCCCGAAGCCTTTGAGGGAGACTGTAACGCGTTTAGCGCATGACCCACCGATGGGAGGGCATTTGGGAGGCAAGAGAACCCGGGAACGCATTTGGGGTACTTTCTATTGGCCGGGGCTGTGTGCTCAAGTTCGCAGGTACTGTGAGTCGTGCGAACAATGTCAGAAAGTAGTACCAAGAGGGAGAGTACCACGGGTTCCTATGCAACAGCTTCCGCTAGTAGAAGAACCATTTCAGAGAGTAGCGGTAGACATTGTGGGGCCTATTGCTCCAGCTTCCGACAGAGGAAACCGATTCATTCTCGTGACCGTCGATTACGCCACTCGATACCCCGAGGCAGTACCTTTAAAGGGGATCGAAGCAGAAAGGGTCGCTGAGGCATTGTTAGAAATCTGGTCTAGGGTGGGAATTCCGAGGGAGGTGCTCACCGACCAAGGGTCCCAGTTCACTTCACAAGTGATGTCTGAAGTCAACCGTTTGCTGTGCATCCAAGGCAAGTGTACTACTCCTTACCATCCGCAGGCAAATGGCCTAGTCGAACGTTTCAACGGTACCTTGGTGTCCATGTTGAAGAAGTTAGCTAGCGAGCAACCTCGATGTTGGGACAGATACATTCCCTCATTGCTGTTTGCGTACAGGGAGGTTCCTCAGGAATCGACGGGATTCGCGCCGTTCAAGTTATTGTACGGCAAGACTGTAAGGGGGCCCATGTCAGTTCTACGGGATTTGTGGACGAAAGAGCAGATGGGAGAAGAGGTGAGAGATGCAAGCCAGTACGTAATAGATTTACGGAATCGCATTGAAGAGACGTGCAGGTTAGCGCGACAGAATCTGAAGCTAGCTTCGAAAAAGCAGAAACAGCACTTTGACCGCAGAGCCAAACCACGCAGTTTTAGTGCAGGAGACAAGGTTTTGCTGTTACTTCCAGTTAAACACAACAAGCTGGAGATGGCTTGGCAGGGACCGTTCGAAGTTCTAGAGAGAGTCGGAGAGTGTGACTACAGGGTACGGGTGGGCAGTAAAAATAAACTGTACCATGCAAATCTGTTGAAAAAGTTCCAAGAACGAGTGTCAGTAGCTACAGTAGTGATAGATGAGGAGGACGAAGATGAGGGGGGAGAGGCATTCATGGTGGTAAAGGAAGTACCCACCATTCCTTTGGTAGTGTCTGAAGGACCCTCCGACGTCCATCTTGATCCTAACTGTCCAGAAATCCATTCTAGTATACAAGCTCTGACTGTCCAGTTTAAGGATATTTTGACAGATTATCCGTTGAGGACGACACTAGACTCATGTGAAATCCATTTGACTGATGAAGTGCCAGTGAGAACGAAGCAATATCCTCTACCTCATTCTCAGCTAGAGGTAGTCAAAGCCGAAGTGGATGCTATGCTAGAGATGGGAGTAATCGAGAGAGCCAATTCCCCATACAACTCACCGATCGTCTTGGTGAAGAAGAAGGATGGCACTGTTAGGTTTTGTGTAGATTTTAGGAAACTGAATCAAAAGGTCGTGTTCGATGCTGAGCCAATGCCTGACGTGGAGTACCTATTTTCCTTACTGTCCAAGTCTAAGTACTTGAGTAAGTTAGACCTAGCTAAAGGCTACTGGCAGGTACCCATGTTAGAGAGCGACAAACCGAAAACTGCTTTCACCACACCGGCAGGACAATTCCAGTGGAAGGTAATGCCTTTCGGGTTAAAGACGGCGGGGGCAATCTTTTCCCGAATGATGAGGAGGTTACTAGAACCTTTGCGATTGGCGGAAGTTAGCAATTTCATGGACGACGTCATGATTGCTTCCTCCACTAAAGAACGTCACTTACAGTGTATTGCCCAGCTCTTTGGTAGGCTAAGAGAGGTCCAGTTGGCGGCCAGACCTACTAAGTGTTACTTGGGGTTCAAGCAGTTGGAATATCTGGGGCATACAGTGGGTAACGGTCAGATAAAACCAGAGGGAGACAAGATGCAGCGGATAAAAGACGCGCCGCGACCACAAACAAAGAAACAAGTCAGATCGTTTCTTGGGTTGGCAAATTATTACCGCCGGTTCGTTCCTAACTTTGCGGCCATAGCAGCCCCACTAACCGACCTGACCAAGGGAGGGAAAACTGGACAGATCGGTTGGAACGATGCATGTGAGACAGCATTTGAGACGCTGAAGGCGCAACTGTGTTCAGGTCCTGTGTGCTCATTGCCAGACTTCGATCGTCTCTTCGTGTTGCAGACAGATGCGTCCGAAGGGGGGGTAGGGGCCGTATTATGTCAGGACCATGGTAACGGTTTACAGCCTGTTGCATGCGCGAGCAAGAAACTATCCAAAGCAGAGCGTAACTACTCCACCATCGAAAAGGAGTGTCTTGCAATCGTGTGGGGAATTCAAAAATTCCGTCAGTATCTGTATGGTAGGACATTCGTCGTACAGACGGACCATAGACCATTGCAGTACTTGCAACAAGCTAAATCCACAAACAGTCGACTGATGAGGTGGGCTTTGCAGTTGCAGCCATTTTCCATTAGAGTAGAAAGCATAGCCGGTAAAGTAAATGTACCTGCTGACTTTTTGAGTAGAACAGGGTGGTAGAAACCGTAAATGTGGAAGCAGTATTGGGACAGTCATATAGTAATCAAACCCGGGTGTTTGATCTGGGAGGGGGGTATGTCACGTAACGGATGTGACATGTTGTTTTATTTTTTCGTCAAGTCGTTTTTTTGTTAATAAATGTAGATCGCCGAATTCTGTACATAGCCTTAGTTTAGGGAAGTTAATAAATGTAGTGTGAGCGTAATCGTAAAGCCCGTGCAGCAAGCTTAGCAGTGAGCGAGTACAGCGGTTGCACGCTTTCGTCAAGTAGCTTCAACCGAACAGTGTTCAGAAGTAAAGTTAAACTGCAAGGTAGCAGAAGGTTATTACAGTCAGTCAGCGGAGTTAGCCAGCGAAGTGAGAGTCTGGGTCAGGGTGCGGCCTCGTTTGGAGCCCTTGACAAGCTGTGTGAGGGTTCTTTTACCCTCCCTGCAAGACCACGGCCAGTGTTCCTGGGTGTGGGTGTCCCGAAAGACTTACGACCACGGCTGCTACTCATCAGAAGACCCCTCCGGTTCGTCTTCGTCTTGTTTTGTCTCGTCCTGCCGGAGGACTCACCAGTGACAGTGCACTGGCTTCGATCACTGGCTTCGATCATTGGCTTCGAAGATTTCGTCGTTCTTCGATCTCTTCATCATCCACGACCAACGGTGACGCATCATCGGGAGTCGGAACGCCTTCGCTAGCCGGTCCTGTTGGACAAGTACGTTGGGCTACAGCGGGTTGATTCTACGTTCTGCGCGTCGGTCACAGGCGTGCGTGGGCAAGCGCGGCTACGGTGCTCTGTGGTGCAGGGGTAGTACTCGTACGTTATGAGCCACCCTGTCTAGTGTGGGACAGAGGACACTGTACAGAGACAAAGTTACCCGCCTTGTATAGCCGTTGGCCATATTAGTCATTATCACCTGTTAGTCATATTCACCTGTTAGTCATTTTCGTCTGTTAGTCATATTCACCTGTTAGTCATTTTCACTTGTTAGTCATTTTTTATATGTTAATCTTTTTTAAGTGTTAATACGTTATGAGTGCATGTGTGGGTATGTGTGAGTGTGTGGGGCGTTAGTGGGTTGGGGTGGGAGTTAGAGTAAGGGTAGGTAATAAAGGAGTTGTTTGTTGTTTATCACTGGCGTTGCGTTATTTATTTAGAGTGGGTGGGTTTTCTCGAGTGTCTGCACTCATATTGTCCACGGCGCCCTGACTCCGTCAGGCGTGTCGTGACACTGTGCAAGGATTGATTGATTGTACATTGCTTAATGTCCCGACAGCAACAAGGCTTTCTCTGGACGTGCCTGCACTGCTTGTGAAAAAAACCTAAACAGAACATTGAATGTATGTCGCCAGCCGGTCCAATACGTTAAATAAACCTAAGACACGGGGGCTAAGATCATTTAGCAACACACATCCAATATCAAGAGCTACAGGCAATGCAGACAGTAGGGTGAATGGACAAAGGGTAGACAGAAACACATGCCCCTGAATAGAGAGGAAAACCCACCCTGTGGGGCTGACCAGGGTGACCCTGGGAACTAAAAAGTAGTTAACCCCACCCAAGTCCCCCAGGGCAGACCCGGGTGGGGGGGGGGGGGGGAGGAAAAGATGGGAGGACAATATCTGAGAGTGGACAGTACTGAGGCTGGGCGATACGCTAAGAATGGCAGAGAACAGAGTGGAATGGAGGGAGCTGGTTGCCAAGTCATCAGTGCTGCCCCAACGGTCGGCAAGACTACAGGATATAGATAGATAGATAGAACTTGACTAAAAGACGTAATTCCTCAAAGTTAGCTTGAAAACCATGACAATTCCACTGAAGCAAAGAGTACATGATTATGTCTTAATGTCTTATCTGGGGGTGAAGAGTTCTTCCACCCCCCACCCCCCCCCCCCCCCTTTTCCTTTGCCTTGGAAGGAGTTGAAGAGACAGAGGGGGGGCTGGCTCCCGGGCCTCCTCTGGTTCTTCAAAGATGAAGAGAGTGGAGCTGCCGTAGCACCAGCAACAACAACTTCCACTCCCTCCCTCCGCTCTTCCAATGCAGCATATTTGTTTTGAAGGGGGACATCAGTGTTCCCCTTTTGGGCCCGTGCGCACAGTGGTCCCATAGATTTCTTAGACTTCTGGTCCTGGGCAGTGCTCCTGCCGCTGGAGTTAGCGGCCTTAGAAGGCTGACCAGAGCCAGAAGCCTTTGGAGTAGACAAACTGACAGGCTTGGGTGGGGGCTGAGGCTTAGGGGCAACAGAAGGCGGCACTACCGGACCGGCAGTGTCCGCCTTCTGCGTTCCCTGCCTCCTCGTCACCACCGGAGGAGGGTTAATCCCCAGGGGCGAGAGGAGCCGAGGCTCCGCCCCCAACCAAGAAGTTGGGGTTTGACATGAGAAATCTTTGGTCGGGCGTTTGCCTGCCACCGCAGCACTGAATGTATACACAGAGGTGTTACCAGAGTTTGGGGCAGCTGCAGCTGCACCAGGGCCTTCAACCAGTTTTTGGGTGTCCAGAAAGGACAGCCCCTTCTCCACACGCACCTGCTGAATCTTGCACTCGGATATCCAACGAGGGCATTTCTTGTCCGAAGCCATGTGCGCCCCCTGGCAATTCACACACAGGGTGCAGGACTCAGCAGAGTGTCTGGGCTTAGTGCAACGGGCGCATGAAGCCTCTGCCTGGCGGCATGTCTTCTGCCTATGGCCATACTTCTGGCACTTAAAGCACCGGAGGGGGAGAGGGACGTACATTTTCACTTTCAAGGAGTAGTAACCTCCCCAGATGGTAGTAGGAGGGGTGGGGGTGCCAAACGTCAGGTTGATGGTAGGGAGACGGATCTCCCCACCTCCTAGCTTGGAAGCGAAGCACCTGACGTAAGTCACCCCCTGAGACTTAAGGTTCCGTACAAGTACAGTTTTTTTGTTGTTGTTTTTTCCATATTATAATAGTAGAGATATTCATCCCCCGGGGGGCCCCGCCCGCCACCGAGCCCAACAAGGGAAAGTGCAACTGTCGGCGGGACTCCAGCCGACGCACAATGGAGACTGCCCGAAAGATATACTCAAGGTTGTAAGCCCAATTAAACCATCTGAGCCACCGCCTTCTATCACACTGTTGAATGCAGGGGAATACTGGCATAAAGCACCTAATCAGCAGCAGAGGTTATAGCATGGTGCTCCGTAGATCAATCTGCATGTCAACAGTGGGATAGGGCTCAACGTGACAAGAGCCGATTGACTAGGCCGGTACGATTAGCCTCTCGTTTAGGTAGAAGTCAAGGCCAAAGTGGAGTGTTGGCACCAGTGTGCCACAACCCAAAGGGAACCTCAGCAACCAGGATCCTCTTCTCCCCCAACACGGGTCTCCAAGCACAGCCAACACTTGGGATCTAAAGGACCAAAAGCTCAAGAGTATTTTTAAAGACCAATCCAACATGGTAGGACCTGGGTTAGCACAGCTCAAAAACTGGACCAGTGAAAAAGACTGAACAACATATCTGCTGACATCAAGTCCTAATCCTGGACAAAAATGGCACCCCTCTGCTAGCCCACTCAGTCAGTGACTGAGGAGTCTACCCACCCATGCGACGTGGAGGCCGGTGCCGAGTGGGCCGGTGCCGTAGTGGGCAGTGGGTGACGAGGATCACTGACAATGCTAGCAGCTTTCCTTCGGACAGCCCTATGGTACAGATCATCTAATGGGTACTGTCCTAGGCCAATGATCTTCCCAGCTGTTCCGACGATACGTGACAGTCTGCCCTTGTTTTTCATACTGAGGTTGCCATACCAAGCAGTGATGTTAAAAGTCAGTATGCTTTCAATCAGGCTTCTATATCCATTTTATCAGGTACTCAAACCAAGGGGAATCACAGCGCTGGACAGACAACAGTTAGAGAGGATGGAAATGATCGTCTTATTCTATACCTGCGTATTTCTCTGTGGGCTGGCGATTGGGTGCCTGATAGGCGGGGGCAGGGGATCTAACTGTTGTCTGTCCAGCGCTGTGATTCCCCTTGGTTTGAGTACTGACAATTCTGCCAGCGCTAGCCTCACCTATCTGGTTTGTGAGTATCATGTATAACTCGAGGCAAAATTTGTATCGTTACATTGTTGTGTAATGTTCTGTGCATCTACTGTGGGAAATCAGGGTATTTACCCGACCACATATAGTAGCGCACCTTCATGTTTGTGTATGTATGTTTCTCCTGCCTACTTCCTAAGTTCCGGAGAAAGACATGGGTTATATAAGAGACCTGATCCATTCTTATTAGGAATGGAAATGATTGTCTTATTCTATACCTGCGTATTTCTCTGTGGGCTGGCGATTGGGTGCCTGATAGGCGGGGGCAGGGGATCTAACTGTTGTCTGTCCAGCGCTGTGATTCCCCTTGGTTTGAGTACTGACAATTCTGCCAGCGCTAGCCTCACCTATCTGGTTTGTGAGTATTTTATCAGGTAAATATGGAAGCTACCATAAAAATAAGATGTTTGTTTTTCG
>BTPG01000140.1:0-44372 GCA_036245525.1 Semisulcospira habei | reverse complement strand
ACACACACACGCACACACACACACACACACACACACACACACACACACACACACACA
This sequence comes from Semisulcospira habei, assembly GCA_036245525.1. Classification (NCBI taxonomy): domain Eukaryota; kingdom Metazoa; phylum Mollusca; class Gastropoda; family Semisulcospiridae; genus Semisulcospira; species Semisulcospira habei. Next base: position 44,315 of record BTPG01000140.1, on the reverse strand, counting down.
CACACACACACACGTGCGCACGCGCAAAGACATGTTTAGTGAAGGCAAGACGAAGATAGTGAAAACATTTTTTATTCACGAACGTAAACACCCAAGACATTTCTTGTTCAAGGCCACTATGAGGCCGTGTATTGTTTGAACTGATCATTACGGGACATTCAAAATATGCTCTTTTTAAACATTTTATTCCTTTGAACGGCCTATATTTATTCTTGCATGCAACCTTTTGGGAGAAATGTCCAAATTTCGCAATTCAGCATGCACGTATGAAACACTTTAACCCGCCCACTGCCAGTGGGCAAAAACTGTGTTTAAAATCAACTCCAAACAACCCGATCCGCCAGAGAAAAATGTAGTAATAGGAGGCACCTACTTACGTCACAAAGGCTATCTGGCTGAAGTCGGGCGCAGTGGTCCCGCGCACGACTGTGCGCGGGCCCACCGCGGCCGACCTCTGCCCGATAGCCTTTTGCATCCTGGGTACAGGACCCCATGAGCCACCCCGCCACTTGAGGTTGTCGTGCCTCTCTCGGCAGTGAAAAGGTTAAAATAATTATTATATTAATACTCACACATGTCATACATTGATGTTGTTCAAGGTCCCGATACACCTGTATAAGAGGAACAAACCTGGGGCCATCAAATCTCTGAGACTACCACTATACGTGTCACTGGAAGGCAGTATAATCGACGCATCGTTTGACTGATTTTCGATCCAAAATATTCGCAGTACGCAAAAGGTGAACGCCGGGCTGATAACCTTTCGCTTACTTCACTGTCAGTAGACTCGGTCAAATATGTCCAGATCAGGGGTCAGTTATATGAGTGAGATTAAATCTTGCGCAAACCACTAAGCAAGGTGCTCGGCTCTCGATTAGGGGCTTGCGCGGGATTGTGTTCACTCGCGCAACTGGCCCCGGGGATTTTACACGACCTAACTCAGACTACCAGTTATCAAGTGTACAGTGAAAGCACAAGTTTCTCGTCCGTAACCCACTCATACCGTCGTCCGCTCCTGCTCGGAATATTGCGAGTCTTGAAATAAAACAAAAAGTGTGTTGGGTGGACATTCACTGATTTAGAAATGGCAAAAGGTCAATCACATTCGTCCAAAGAACACAGTACACAGTACTAAGTAAGGCCAACAAGAGGCAACGAACCTCATGAGCCCCCCGCGTACGCGGGGGCTCATGGGGTTCTTTGCCTCTTGCATTCTTTGCCTCTTGCCTCCCGCATGTTCGTGGCACTGTAATGGGGCCCAGCTATCCGAAAACCTCCAACAAATAGGTTTAGGTCAGCGTTGAGAGCTGCGGTCGGCAGGGAGACTAGATCACCATCAACAGCCCCCCCCCCCCCCCCCCCCCCACCCCCCCGCAGACTGACCCCGCAAGTGGGAAAATGAAAGACGAAAGTGTCATCCTGCTTGAGCAAGTGTGTTTGTGGGACGACACATGAGAGGAACTGGAGACCAACGCCATCCCAAACTTGGATTGCGTCACTCTCATCGGCTGATGGCGGCGTGTTTACTGGGGTTTCTTCCTCTTCTACCGCCTCACGGAACCCCGGGTACTGGTGTCCCCGCCGGTCGCCAAAGACGAGGAATGCGGGTGGGAGGGGGAGCAGGGGCCAGTTGCACGAATGAGCTTAGTCCTGCGTCAGCCACTGAGCAAGGTGCTCCGCTATAGCGGAGCACCTTGCTTAGTGGCTAACGCAGGTCTAAAAGCTCGCTCATGTCACTGATCCCAGGGTCGAAGCCCAGCTTGGTGCTGCCGTATGGTCTTCCTAGTTGGCAGGAACCCGGCTCAGCTCACTGTGCTTGTTGCTTTATCTTCCAAAAGGCCACAACACCACACAGTTTACATAACTGGTGACAGTTCAGTAAACACCTGCACACACAAAGATTAAAAAAAAACATTCATTTTAACCGATCGAATCAAAGCACAAAAAAGTATTTGAACCAAACGAAATGCAAAACTGAAAGAAAACACTCAACTGCAAATAGAAAAGCTGAAACAATAAACATATTAGGCAGTCAAAGACAAAGAAAATAGATTAAGAAAAATAGAAACGGCTTGCTCATAATTCCCAAGTACTCTAATTCACGTGAAACTCAAGTTACAAAAACGTAAACATAAATGTGTTGGTGTATGATTTCAGACCTTATGGCTTTAATCATCATACTGATGCTAAAAGCTTCAAATTTGTACACTGCCATATGCAAGCTACATTGCAGTACTTACAGATAAGGATATAGACAATGGTTTTTGTTCAAGGCTGGTGCCAGAATAGCTGGGCGCCTACTGGCACTACCCTCAAACTATTCTAGTCAAACTTATTTCACACACTGGTGTATTCCCAATGATAAGGGTTAACTTGTCAGGCCCAAAACCTCACACTGTCAAAGAAAATACCAACAAAGAAGGAAACACTCTTCGGAAGGACGCTTACAGCACAAATTTTTACAAGCAACTTCTGCCAAATGGTGGATAAGCAGTGAATCGTTTTCTTGTTTTATGTCCATAGTTTTCAATATGGACATACAGGCTGTAATGTCAACCCGAAATATGTGTGACTAAAATAGTTCAAGGGTAGTACTAGCCTAGAGGCGTTAAGCTATTCTGGCACCACCCTTGAACTAAAGCCGTTGATCTATGTCCTTATCTGTAAGTACTATACTGTACTGTAGCTTGCATATTTGGCAGTGTACAAATTTGAATCTTTTATACGCAGCATGATATGTGATAAACTGGGTTGTAGTCGACCTTCCTAGGCGTGTTTCCATTTGTTCTCTGCATTTTACACGCTTGGTTGTCACCGTTTTGGTCTGGATTTCACACACTCACAAACATTTACAGTCGCTTATACCACTACAGTACATGCGGCCAAAGGTTATGTTCATTTTTCTAACATAATTCATCCCTCCTCTTTCTGGCAGAAGCCTGAATTAGAACTCAAAAGTGCGCACACTATTTTGTCTACTGCATGCAGTGCTGGAAAAAGGTAAACCTGATCCAGCCGAAAAAGAAAAAAATCAAAAACAAAAATCAATAAACATACATGGACCCATTCTAACCACAGATCTCAGTACTTTTAACCCATTTAACTCCAAGGCCACATTTCTCAAATTGTGGAGGTGTTACCTAACGACTATTGTACCAGTTGCAGGAGATGGTTCGACCAGGGGACGCAGAATGCGTATTGCCGAAATCACTGTTAGCCCATTCAGCCTTGACGCACTACAGCAGGAAACGGGTCGACCATGATAATTTAAGGGTAGTGCCTGTCGGCGCCAAGCTAATCTGGCACTACCCTTGAATTATCATGGTCGATCCATCTCCTGCAACAGGTGCATAGTCGTTATATGACGTCTCCAAAATGTGGGAAATATGGCCGTCGGGCTGAATGTTAACTCAACGTCAAAGATCACCAGCCGTGAAAGCGAAGATGAATACAAAGTGGTTTCGGCAATGGCAAAGATCATCGTGATCTATACCTTCTGCAGTTGGGCGGTCTTCATTTTTTCTCGGCAGTGAAGGCATTAAGCTATTTTAACGCTCAGCTACATCAGGGGCTGTCTGTAAAATTTCACCGATTACAGCGTAGATTTATACTTGAGGAGTGAGAAGGGGGGGGGGGTTGGGCTGGTGGTGGTGGTGGGGGGGGGGGACAAAGTGTCAGTGGACCTGGAGATGGAGGATGCTGCTTGTATCAGGAGGACATATTAGATAATTGGTCAGTTCTGGGTTTAACGTCCAGGGCCCCGAAGTGATAATGGACGGCCCTGACGGGCGGGTTATGGGGGACAGGGAAAAATCTATTGCCTATGGAGTACCACCGGAACACTGATCAATTTCAGGCGCACTGCAGCTGTGCCACTTTGATTTACCAGGACTTTTCAACAGACATGCTATGGAACAAGAGGAAATATTAGAGTTTTGTAGGCCACTTTTAATAACGCCGTGACTGCTACTGACTATACCGTTCGACAGAAATGCTGCCAGTGATCACGACGACCGCACACTGGCGTATAGGTCACAATGTAACAAGAGACATAAATCCTCATGAGCCCCCGCGACTGCGGGGGCTCATGAGGATTTATGTCTCTCGTACTTGGGCAGCGTTCGTCTTGCCCCAGCAGGTCAATGTGTTAAAAACATTAGAAATTGTTATCAAATTAACTTTCTTACCTTATAAACAGTATCTCCGTTCAGCTACTTCTCAAATCTCCTCCATAGCAACCACCTCCTCCGCCGCAACGGGTATGTCACCTTCATCCAGCACTTGTACATTGTCCAGCTCCACGTCCGACCTCACCACAGCCACATACAAGTCATCAGTAATGCAGACGATGGGGACGTCTCGGCCCTCGCGAAGAGCAGCCTCAGCTTCCTTTCCAAAAAGAACTAGAATGTCAGTAATTTTTCCGATGATGACGTTTGTCTCGTATCTCGCCGTGTGCGTCTCCGTCAAAATGAACGCAGTTTGCATCGCCATCAAGAAAAACGAATTGTTTTAAAAAGGTGAAACCGAAAGAAATGTGTTCAAATGAAATCTGATAGTAAGAAAGAGGTTGACTTAATTCCCCTTTTGCATGAACTCAGGCGGAGAAAAATTCTAGTTCGTCGAATCTCGTAGGGTGATGGCGAAATAAAACCACTGAAGCAATGTCACTGGAGATTGGTCAGTACTTGTCTAAGTCAGTAATGCACTTTCAACTTGAGTGGTCCCTATAAGTGCTAAATGATACACCTATCGATGTTGATCGCTCACTCGCTTGCTTGTGAATGCAGTAGGTAAGCAAATTTACCAAAGACGGAAACTGCTTTTTCAAAATTAAAATCGAAGTCTAGTGTCACTCTCACCCCCCACCCCCACCCATCTCACCCCCCCCCCCCCAACCCCAAAAGGGCGGAGCAAGAATAAACCAATCGTAATGAAGATTATTACAGGAGGCAGGCTTATATGAGTAAATAAAACATTTAAGGTTCGAGCCCTTTTCCATTAAAATGAAGATAGTCAGTCACTCAGCCCTTTTCCTACCATTCTTCCCCCCCCCCCACCCCCACCCCCCACCCCCACCCCCACACCCCACCCCAACAATGTAATGAAGAAGAGAATAGGAACCCGAGGTGTGGCACATATAAGTAACAGATTATACTGTGGAGATCAGAATAGACGGGCCCAAAATGAGACTAGAGTTCGACGTAAAAAGAACAACCACGTACAATAAATACACCATCATCTACACAGATGGATCCCACGACCCACTCACACACGCAACTGGACTAGGTATCCACGTTCCTCACAAATCAGAGTCATCAAATTACCGGATCACACGGCGGTCTTCACAGCCGAACTCACGGCAATCCTAGGAGCCATCAAAGTAATAAAAGCAGACCTGAATGCAGCTAAACAAATTCTCATAGTCACTGACTCCCTATCAGCGATCCAGGCGATCCAAAACTTGGACTCCACCCGAGAAGACCTAACATATCTTATTAGACTCAGAGTAGCGGAACTCACAGAATTAGGCCAGGAAATTAAGTTCATTTGTTCAATTAAGTTCCCATGTAGGGATCCCAGGTAATGAGAAAGCAGATAAAATAGCGAAGAAAGGCCTCGACCAAGAATCGACCTTCTTCGACCTACCCCTGTCGGCAGCCGAAAGATCAAACGCCCTCCGGCCAGCCTTCCAAAATCTATGGGAAAAAGAATTTCATCACGCAAAAAGAGGTAGACGTAAAGGCCTCACGAGGGTCCTAAACAACGTACCCATCCTACTCCCAGGCAAAAGGAAAGACCAAACCCGACTAACAAGAATCAGACTAGGGGGCGAGAGATACCTGGTCCACCCCAACCCAGTCATATGTACATGCGGCCACACACTCACAACAGAACATATACTCCTAGACTGCCCTACCATAAACCACGCCAGAGCTAGACTAGAAGACATACTAAACCCACCTCTCACACTGGAAGGTCTCATAAACCCCACCCCAGACACTTGGCACACCACCGCAAACCAGACAATACAACTACTTAACAAACACCCCCTGATCCAACACATCTAAACAAACGACCCGTCACTGACGACAAGAACGAAGGAGAACACCCCAACCCCCCCCCCCTCCCCCCCCCCCCCTACGACTCGACCCCCATAGGGCGCGGGCAGCCATGATGCAAGATTGTAAAACTAGCGATGCGCGAGCACCAGCGACAGACAGCCAGAACTAAACCCCCTTCTCCCCCCCCCCCACCCCTTGGCCCATCTCCCCCGAACGAAATCAGCGCCAGCTGGAAGTCCTTGTCCCTTCAATAATAGCATAGCATAGGAGATCAGAAACCGTGAGGATCTAATCCGACTAAAAACAACAAACGTCCAACTTTTCCACCAAAAGGCATAGCTCCTCATAAGCCCTGCGGTCTGCGGGGGCCCTGTGGGCTCCCGCAAACCGCAAGGCTCATGAGGATCTCAGCTGTTGGATCGCGTTAGATTGGCACCTGCCGTGAGCGAGACATCTGTTCTGCTGTCAATCGCCCTCAGCCCTCGGGCGCCACAAAAAAGGATGAGGACTGACTGACTCGGCTGACAGTGATTTTGACGTTTCACAGTTTTCAGGTACTATTGTTTGCAATCAGTAGGATGACTGGCAGAGAAGGTCTGTTTTCGCGCCCCGAAACCAAAGGCGCGTCACTTTAGCTCATTCAGCCCAACGCACGTATTTCCCAAATTTGGGAGGCGTCATGTAACGACTGTTGCAGGAGATGGATCGATGGATGTCGGTGCCAAGCTAATCTGGCACTACCCTTGAATTATCATGGTCGACCCATTTCGTGCTGTAGAGCGTCAGGGCTGAATGGGTTAAGGCGGGAAACCTGTCTCCTTTGACAGATTTCTGGTAGCATTGTTTACGACATTGTTTAGCATCGGTTACACAAACAAAAGAAGGTTTGGTTGGTAGTTTGGGGTTTAACGTCCACGACACCGAAGTGATAATGGACGGGTGGGTTATGGGAGACAGGGAAATCTATTGCCTATGGAGTACGACCTGAACACTGATCAACTCAGGCGTACTCCAGCTGTGTCACTTTGATTTACCAGGACCTTTTAACGAACATGCTACTGAACAAGCCCGTCTTTTCCCCCTGGATTGCGAGTTCAGCTACCGGGGCCGGGACGGGCATTCGAACTCACGACCCGGCGACTCCTTTCGCTCTCCTGCTTTGACGCTTAACCGCCTAAGCTATTTCGGACTCTTCAACAGAAGGGAGCGACGGGCTTGTTAAGATAGCATGCCCGTTGAAATTCCTGGTGAATCAAAGTGGCACAGTTGCAGTGCGCTCGAACGGATCAGTGTTTAGGTCGTACTCCATAGGCAATAGGTGTCCCTGTTCCCCCGTAACCCGCCCGCTAGGGCCGTCCATTATCACTCCCGTGCCGTGGACCTTGAACCCCAAACTAACTAACCAACCAAGGGAAAACGTTAAACGTTTAGGGCTTAACGTCTTTTGTCCACCACGAAGTTGAATTCAAAGACTGGGGGGGGGGGGGGGGGGGGGGGTGGGCACCGAAAAGAGGTCTGTACAAAATTTGACCCCAGTTGGGTTCCAACCCACGACCTTTCGGACAAGAGCCGAACGTTCTACAAACTGAGCTACCCAGCTCCCCCCAACCAAGAGAACGAGAGCTGAGGTGCTATAGGGTGCACTGCTTTTAGATCGGATATTCCGTGTGTTGTGACAACATCAAAATCAACCCCTTCAAAGCCGAGAAAAACTGAGTAGTCTGGTCTAAAATGCAGGAGACATAGATCCTAATGAGCCGCCGCATTTGCGGGGGCTCGAGCCTCTTGTTCACACCACGTTGAATCCATGTTCCTGGGACGGCGATGGCATTCTGCCCGCAAAACACCACACCAAGATATGGCTCGACCGTGACAGTTCAAGGGTGGTGGCAGAATAGCTTGACGCCTATAGGCGCCAAGCTATTCTGCCACCACCCTTGAACTATCATGGTCGATCTGTCTCCGGAACTATCATGGTCGATGGTCTCCTGAATTGTAACGCTGTCCTCAGAGGATAACTCCAAAATGTGGGATTTCGTACCTCGGGCACAATGTGTAACGAAGACAACAGAAACACAATCTGCGTCCACTGGCATGAAGAGATTCAAACACACCTCTAAGCGCCTGTCATCAGGACCCGGTGCCCTGTTTCAAGCAAGCGACGGGCCGTTCGATCGACCGGCCCAATGACCTTTTGCATGCTGTTATTGATTGTTGATGTGAAGAACTCTATGATTTTTGTGGCAATGTCCAAGGGGAAAAAAAAGACTGGTTTGTTCGCAACTACAGCATGTCCGTTGAAAGGTCCTGGTAAACCAAACTTGAATTATTTTTTTTTTTGCGTAGGGCTTCAGGACTGAATTGGTTAACTTATACGCGGCCAGCCGCATCTGGATGTGAATGAGTTAATCTCATTGTGCATACAGCCAACAGTACCCATATGTGCCTGACTCAGATGCTCATTTACCAGTGATGAAACAGAATTTGTAATTTATGTTGTACATGTATTAGATATTTATCTGTTGTGTTGTCTGTTTTGGTGCTTCATCTAGTCAGTTATCCATGTGTCATTCTAATTTTTTTCAAGGTGCATGTTGCTCAGCGTAATATGTATATGCTTTCAAAGGTATCGGCATGTTTCATGCTCTTTTGTAACACAGATATTGATATTAACTGATATAGTTTTTGGAGGCAAATACTTAAGAAGAATGTACTTACTTACTTACGCCCATCACCCCCTCTGGGGCATAGGCCGCCGACAAGGTCCCTCCAGCCGTCTGGGCGAGTCTCTCCAGCTGTCCCCAAAGAAGAATGTACCAGGTATAAAACGCTGTCTAGAATATTGAGAAATACTGATTGTAGAGGCAAGGATCCCTATAAATATCTGAAGAATCTTGAAGTAACAGTGCAGTTAGATGTCTAACTGTGCTGGAAGACACAGACACCCTCAAATGCCTGATTTTCTGGGGCCCGACTTTGAACCGAATTTCATCAGTGCCAATGCCGGGTGGTATTTTGGCCACAAACATAGCAAAGAAATCGTTTGCTAGAAAGCAACCATCTTCAGCTTTTACCTTGTTTTTTTCTTCTTTTATTGTAACTGTATCCTTCAAACACAATAATATATTGCAATTTATACAGTTTGTTGGGACATGCAGAATTTTGTTTTCTCTTCAAAATAATGTTTTTTAGGATTGAAGGTTGTCACCCATGACTAAATCCCTTCCATAGATCTTCTTTCACTTGCAGAGCCAAGGAGCTTACCTTACAATCAGCAGCAATTAACCCTTTGGCTGTCAGTAGTGTTTTATTGGGGTAGTTCCAGCAGGAATCACTTTGACAAAACCTCTGACAGCCAGAAGGTTAAATTGTGTACAAGGTGATGCATGGGCCATGATACTGTATATATTGATAGCTGAAGGGCAGTGCCTGATCAGCTTGATAACAGAAGGGGCACTATTTGATGATATACTGTTGGTTCCTCTGTGGTCCCTAGTTGGTGCTGGATGTGATGTGTAAAGGTGATAATGTTAACTTAACCCATTTAACCCCAAGGCCACATTTCCCAAATTTGGAAGGCGTAACTTGATGACTGTACCAGATGAAGGAGATGGATCGACAGTGATAGTTCAAGTGTAGTGCCAGATATGCTTTGCTCCTAATGTTGCTAAGCTAATCTGGCAGTACCCTTGAATTGTCATAGTCTTTCCATCTCCTTGTTTGGTGCTTCGGGACTAAACGGGTTAACTTTTGCAATTGTTGGTAGTGTTTACAGCTCCAGTGACTTCATGCACAAGGGTTGTCTCCCTTGATTACTGCCATGGGACGCAACAGTCATGTTTCGTATGTTATCAGCTGTTTATGGATAAATTGTTTTGATAAATTCACACCAAGCATGCTTGGTATGTAATATAAATATTAACAATGAGGGAAACGCTATGGAATACAACAATTTACAAAATTGTTTTGCACGCTAAATGTATGGAATTGGATTGGAAGAGTGTCCATTTTTTTCTGTGTAATCTACTGTGGAAAAGCAAACTGAACAGCTTTTAAACATTCAGGCGCTATATATACATTGTTTTTTATTGCACTATATTGTAGCTAAAATCACAAGCAGTGTCACTTTCATTTGCCTGAAATCCGATCATTTATTTGCTGTGTTTTGCATTCATTTTATCTCAAATCCAAAACAATTTACAACTGTATTCTGTATCAGCCAGCAAAAAATTGTCTCAGTTTGTTTTACACGGTCATTTGTCTGTACACTGTATTTTGCTTTGATTGTATGTTTCAAATATAATTTTTGATGTCAATGTTGACATGATTATTTGTGTGTGTATGAGCAACATGTTTTTGTCTGAAATCTTGGAAATTAACCCATTTAGCCCAGACGCACAAGAGCGGGAGACCGACCATGATAATTCAAGGGTAGTGCATCTGATGGTGCCAAGCTACTCTGGCCCTACTCTTGATTTATCATGGTTAATCCATATCATGCATCTTCAAAATTTAGCAAATGTAGCCTTAGGATTCAATGGGCTAACATGATCAGACAAGTCAAAATGTCGCACACACACCGATATACGTGTTCACACACCTTCACACATTCACCTGGCACACACACACACACACACACACACACACACACACACACACACACACACACACACACACACACACAATTCAACACTAGGCAAAAAAAGTGACATTACTCTTTAAGAAAAACAAAGACCGATATCATAATAACTGAAAACAGGTATTATTTTAGAAATGTTAGACATAGGCAGTTTAGTACTGTACACAAACCAAGAGAAATTACCCAGCGCTGGACAGACAAACAGTTAGATCCCCTGCCCCCGTTTATCAGGCATCCAATCGCCAGCCCACAGAGAAATACAATTCTGCCAGCGCTAGCCTCACCTATCTGGTTTGTGATTATAGGCATTTCAGGAATGTTAGAGGTAGGAGGTTTTGGAATGTTAACCCTCTTATGCATGCAGCCACCAGTAAAAGACAAACAGGGTTACACATGAAGCCTTTGCATAGCATTTCTTGTAGCGGTGATTCCAATAGATTATACAGTTTCCAGGAATCATCGCAACAACAAAAAATGCTACTAACATGCATAGGTTATTTTTTGGCTCATGTTGATAGCAAAGCGAGTCTATGCATTGGGCTGTTCGTCATCCATAATACACTTTGGAATTTTGGAGTCTATTCAAGATAATGAAAAATAATTTTTGTGTGTTGATAGGCACTGCCTTTGAATTATGATCCTCGAATCATGATCAATCCATCTCCTACAACTGGTACATAGTTGATACCAAGAGGGTTAACCTTCTTGTGCATTCTGCCGCCGGTACTGTGAAGAAGCTGCATGCACAAGAGGACAACCCTGTGGCTGTCGGCAGCACTTTTTGTCATGATGAAAGGAATCATTACGATAAAAATGCTACCAACAGCTGAAGGATAAAGCTATCAGTATCAGTATGGAACTTGCTCATATGACTAGAATGTATACTCTTGTACTGGATTGTACAAAGCCCTTCCATGTATACACACAAAACATTAATGTACACACACTTGACAAAATTTACATAATATAGAATAATTGGTGCGCTGGTCTGTGATTTTGGACTTAACATCATGGCAGTAAGGGCCAAATGACAGACCAGCAACATTTGTATTGACACAGGTTAGTTTACATGCATGACGGTGCAAAGAACTGAAAACACTGAAAACAGTTCATGGACTAACTATGCCCCGAAACCCATGGCCAGTGAGAGACAGCGCGCGCTGGGGCTCATAAAATGTATTCCTCTTGCAGGTGGAACATGCTGGCTACTTTAACTGCTGTTGTGTCTGAACACAAGTTGAAATACAGCTTTCATGGATTTTTAAGCTGATGAAGTCTCTCACCTATGCAGCTCATATTTGTAGTCTGCATCTTAATGACACAACCAAGCCATCAGGACTATAGTCGTGTTGCTGTGGTACATTAAGCAATGTAAAACCAACCATCCAGCCATCATGACTATAATAAGCTTGTGTTCGCAAGAGTCAACAGCATACTTTAAAAAAAAAATACATGTATACACATTTCTTACATAAACGTAAGATACGTTTACAAAATATACCAGTGAAGTGAAGCACAAAACAATACACATTGATGGCTGATTTTGACAACATGCATAAAAAATAGGCACATGCACTAACACAGCTACAGATTTTCTGTGCCTGTATACAGTTTGTAATACAGACGATACAGATCACAAAATAGCAGCAATACAAAAAGATGCAATACCACATGCAACTTCCATGAGTTTTCTCATGTGCACTCAGTACATTTCTGAAGTGTCACAGCCCATTGAGTTATGAACACTGGCCTCACATTTTTATTAGTGTCTCTGCAATCATACTAAAACCATCACAGCACTTTGTACACAACGGCAGTTTTGAGTGTGCTCTGCAAAGTAATGATGCACTGAGGACTCCGACATGGATGACAGTGCTGAAAGTTGAAATGACTGAACTTGGTCCATGGACCTACTTGCCCCATGATTCATGGCCATGCACCAGCAACAGACACAAATTCTCACAAAGATGCAGGGGCTCTTGAGAATTTCTGCCTGGAGCGCACGTTTTTGCACGATGGTGAAATAGTTGATGTGTTTGAATTAAGCTGGCAGGACAGAGGTGACGGCACTTGCTGCTGGTGCTGGGCTTGTGGTAGAGTGGGAGTACGGAAATGTAGTTAACAGATGCTGGTGTTGCTGGCATATGCTGCATAGTTGCAGTCTGGCTGGTGCAGGGGAGGTAAAGGAAGGTGTATGATGGCCGGTGCCAAGATCCCAGACAGGAACTGATGCTGTTGTAGGCGCCATACAGCTGAGGCAGGCAGGATGGGGGCTGCGAGTGCTGACCAGGGACAGGTTGGTGCATGTCATACTGGCGGCCGAACCTGGTGCTGGCTTGGTTAAGACTGTCCTCGCCAGTGATGATCTGATACAGCTGAGGTCAGACTTGGCTGAAAGGTGACGTGATCGATTATTGTTGAGGTCGGATGTTGAAGAGAGGTGTTGAGATTTGTCAGAGTTGTGTTCAGACATAGCAGATGGGTACCGGGATCTGTGTGAGTTGAGGTCCAGGGGGTGGTTGTCTAACCCATGGCACTGCCTGGTGACCATTTCCTAAGAATCATCCGCTTGCTGCACCATCCATGCTGGGAGGCTGGCTAGGGGGGTAAGTGAAGGACCTGTGATGCAAGGAAAGACTACTCCAGGGGATGCTAGGAGCTCGTCGATGGCAGACACATGAGATGGACATCCTTTAGGGTTACTAGTGGAGATTGCTCTAGGCAAGGATGCTAATGGGGATTTGTCAGCTTTACTGTCATTGTCCAATTTCTGTAACGACAGCTTGCTAGACAGATCAATACCGACTGGCTAACTGTTATCACAAGCTGGGAACCAGACAGGGGCTGTAGTTGGCATACTTACTTACTTACGCCTGTCACCCCTACCTGGGTATAGGCCGTCGACGAGAGACCTCCAGCAACTCCTGTCCTGTGCTTGTAGTTTGCATGGGGTACAATAAAGCAAGTGAAGATTGAAGTGCAGGGCCTGTGCTAAACCATTCCATATCTTGTGAAGATCTTGCATCATACAGATAAATAAAGAGCTGGGGAGGCTGAGGTGCGGACAAAGCTGAAAAAGCCACATAACAGTACTTTACCCACTGAGCTCTTAACCCTTGATAACCAGGACAAGGCAAACACTACCCAGCTGCTAGAGACACAACCGCCATGGGGGCACATGATGTTTCATGTTTCTTATTAGTCCTGTGTTCTTTAAAGAGAATACTCCTTCTAGCACTACTACTACTAATAATAAAGAGCATTAATATCACAATGTATGGAATAACCATCACAGCACTTTGTTCACATAGGCAGTTTTGATTGTGCTCTGCAAAGTAATGATGCACTGAGGACTCCTACATGGGTGACAGTGCTGAAAGTTGAAATGACTGAAATTGGTCCATTGCCCTACTTGCCCCATAATCCATGGCCATCCACCAGCAACAGACACAAATTCTCACAAAGATGCAGGGTGCTCTTGAGAATGTCTGCCTGGAGCGCACCTTTTTGCCAAAGATCTCGGCAAAGAAATACTTTTCTGTACCACGAAGGGCCAACGTAACTGGAATACGAAGGGCAAACGTAACTGGGCGGTCCCTGGGTGTAATACTGCATGGACGGGGGGAAGAAGTCATGGTAACTGCCTGAAATATGTGGCAGGACTGGGGCTGCGAGTGCTGACCAGGGGCAGGTTGGTGCATGCCATACTGGCGGCCGAACCAGAAAAATACCCGAGGGGTGTCGTGATCTGCTACAGCTGAGGTCAGACGTGGCTGAAAAGTGACGTGATCGAATACTGTTGAGGTCGGATGTTGCAGAGAGGTGTTGAGATCTGTCAGAGTTGTGATCAGACATAGCAGATGGGTGCCGAGATCTGTGTGAGTCGAGGTCCAAGGGGAGGTTGTCTAACCAAAAACACTGCCTGGTGACCATTTCCTGAGAATCATTAGCTTGCTGCACCATCCATGCTGGGAGGCTGGCTATGCGGGTAAGTGAAGGATCTGTGATGCCAGGGGATGATGAGAGCTCGTCGATGGCAGACACATCAGATGGGCATCCTTTAGGGTTTGGAGTGGAGGTTGCTCTAGGCAAGGATGCCAATGGGGATTTGTCAGCTTTGGCAGGACTGGTGCTTGGAGAGGATGTGGTGGTAGCATTGGTGGTTCCAAAACTGGCGGACTGGACAGATGTGGCCTGGTTGATGCTAGGTGCGGCTGCACTGGTTGGGCTACACTCTTTTGGCGATGGCGCGGACAAAGCTGAAACAGCCACATAACAGTACTTTACCCACTGAGCTCTTAACCCTTTATAACCAGGACAAGGCAAACACTACCCAGCTGCAAGAGACACATGATTTTTCATGTTTCTTATTAGTCCTGTATTCTTTAAAGAGAATACTCCTTCTAGCACTACTACTACTAATTATAATAAAGAGCATTTATATCACAATGTATGGAATAACCATCACATCACTTTTTACACATATGTAGTTTTGACTGTGCTCTGCAAAGTAATGATGCACTGAGGACTCTTACAATATGGTGACAGTGCAGAAAGTTGAAATGACTGAAATTGGTCCATGGACCTACTTGCCCCATGATCCATGGCCATCCACCAGCAACAGACACAAATTCTCACAAAGATGCAGGGGCTCTTGAGAATTTCTGCCTGGAGCGCACGTTTTTGCCAATGATCTCGGCAAATAATACTTTTCTGTACCACTTTAAGAACAATCATTTAATGACGATGGTGAAATAGTTGATGTGTTTGAATTAAGCTGGCTGCTACCTTCTTCAGATTGATCAGCACCCCGTCCAGAGATTTTTGTTGTATACATCTTCTTGCATGTTGCAGACATATGCTGCAGGACAGAGGTGACGGCACTGGCTGCTGGTGCTGTGCTTGTGGCAGAGTGGGAGTGCGGATACGCTGGGTACAGGGACTGATGAACGTCTTGGTGAAAGGGATGCTGCGAGTATGGGGACTGGAAGTAAAGGAATATGAAGTGTCAACGTAACTGGGAGGTCCCTGGGTGCAAAACTGCATGGACGGGGGGGGGGGGGGGGGGCGGGAGGGGGGAAGAAGTCATGGTAACTGCCTGTAATATGTGACGCCGGATGGAGTGCGTTGGAAATGTAGTCAATAGATGCTGGTGTTGCTAGCATATGCTGCATAGTTGCAGTCTGGCTGGTGCAGGGGAGGTAAGGGAAGACCTGGGTATGATGGCCGGTGCCAAGATCCCAGACAGGAACTGATGCTGTTGTAGGGGCCATACAGCTGAGGCAGGCAGGATGGGGGCTGCGAGTGCTGACCAGGGGCAGGTTGGTGCATGCCATACTGGCGGCCGAACCTGATGCTGGCGTCTTTAAGACTGTCCTAGCCAGTGATGTAGCCCTGGTCAGACGACAGAGAAATAGCCGAGGTGTGTCGTGATCTGCTACAGCTGAGGTCAGACTTAGCTGAAAGGTGACGTGATCGAATACTGTTGAGGTCGGATGTTGCAGAGAGGTGTTGAGATCTGTCAGAGTTGTGATCAGACATAACAGATTGGTGCCGGGATATGTGTGAGTTGAGGTCCAAGGGGAGGTTGCCTAACCCATGACACTGCCTGGTGACCATTTTCGTAAGAATCATCAGGTTGCTGCACCATCCATGCTGGGAGGCTGGTGAAGGACGTGTGATGCAAGGGAAGACAACTCCAGTCCAGGGGATGATGGGAGCTCGATGATGGCAGACACATGAGATGGGCATCCTTTAGGGTTTTTAGTGGAGGTAGCTTTAGGCAAGGATGCCAATGGGGATTTGTCAACTTTACTGTCATTGTCCGATTTCTGTGACATCTTGCTGGACAGATCAATGCAGACTGGCTGACTGTTATCACAATCTGGAAACCAGACAGGGGCTGTAGCTGGCACGGGGTACAATGAAGCAAGTGAAGACTGAAGTGCATGGCCTGTGCTAAACCATTCCATATCTTGTGAAGATTTTGCATCGTAAATAGCTGGGGAAGCTGTGAAGGCAGGGATGGGCTGGTTTTGATTGGACACTTCACTAACATTCAGATGGACATAAGGGAGGCCCAGGTACTGCTGTAAGGTTGGCTTCCACTCAGGGTCCTTACTGCCAGGGCGGCCATGCTGCAGCTTGAACACATCTTGAGGCACACGCTTCCAGTCCACAATCCATCGGGTGCCGTGGCAATGACCCTTACCATCAGAGCCTGGAGCCTTCTTAAAACACTTGGTGCAGGAGAGGTTGTGGCGAAAGGAAGTCCTTCCAGCCCTTGTATGTTCCGCTGAAGAAAGAGAATATGCGTGGCAAGACCTGGACGACCTCAGTTAAGGTCATGGCTCCAGTGGGCGAGTACTCAATGACCACGATAATGATGCCTAGGTAGGAGTATGGAGCTTTGTCATAGCGACGATAGTGCAGCATTCTCTTCTTAAAAATACAGGTGTGATCTTTATTGCTGGGAGGACTGGTGCTTGGAGAGGTTGTGGTGGTAACATTGGTGTTTCCAACACTGGTGGACTGGACAAATGTGGCCTAGTTGATACTAGGTGCTGCTGCACTGGTTGGGCTACACTCTTTTGGCGATGGCGCGGACAAAGCTGAAACAGCCACATATCAGTACTTTACCCACTTGTTGTTGTTCTTTCCAGTTTACTGTCCCACTGGCACTAAAAGTGATCGAGGACTAGTAGTTTGGCGTACAGTAGTTCATTGTGTCTTTGCAGATTTGACGTGGGTTTTCCATCTTTCTTGATTTGGCGTGGGTTTTCCCTCCTCCTTTCTCATCCGGGCTTGGGACCGGCAACGGCGGAGTTCTTTACCCACTGAGTTCTTAATACTTGATAACCAGGACAAGGCAAACACTACCCAGATGCAAAAGACACAACCCCCACGGGGGCACATGATGTTTCATGGAAGTAGAGGAATACGAAGGGACAACGTAAGTTTGAGGTCCCTGGGTGCAATACTGCATGGACGGGGGGAAGAAGTCATGGTAACTGCCTGGAATATGTGACGCCGTATGGAGTGCGTTGGAAATGTAGTCAATAGATGCTGGTGATGCTGGCATATGCCTAATAGTAGCAGTCTGGCTGGTGCAGGGGAGGTAGGGGAAGGTGTATGATGACCGGTGCCAAGATCCCAGACAGGAACTGATGCTGTTGTAAGGGCTATACAGCTGAGGCAGGCATGACTGGGGCTGCGAGTGCTGACCAGGGGCAGGTTGGTGCATGCGATACTGGTGGCCGAACCTGATGCTGGCTTGGTTAAGACTGTCCTCGCCAGTGATGTAGCCCAGGTCAGACGACAGAGAAATAGCCGAGGGGTGTCGTGACCTGCTACAGCTGAGGTCAGACGTGGCTGAAATGTAACGTGATCGAATACTGTTGAGGTCGGATGTTGCAGATAGGTGTTGAGATCTGTCAGAGTTGTAATCAGACATAGCAGATGGGTGCCGAGATCTGTGTGAGTTGAGGTCCAAGGGAAAGTTGTTTAACCCATGGCACTGCCTGGTGACCTTTTCCTGAGAATCATCAGCTTGCTGCACCATCCATGATGGGAGACATGCTGAGGGGGGGGGGGGGGTAATTCGTCGCTGGCAGACACATGAGATGGGCATCCTTTAGGGTTTGGAGTGGAGGTTGCTCTAGTCAAGGATGCCAAAGGGGATTTGTCAGATTTATTGTCATTGTCCGATTTCTCTGACGACAGCTTGCTGGACAGATCAATGCAGACTGGCTGACTGTTATCGCAAGCTGAGATCCAGACAGGGCATGGGGTACAATGAAGCAAGTGAAGACTGAAGGGCAGGGCTTGTGCTAAACATTCCATATCTTGTGAAGATCTTGCATCATAAATAGCTGGGGAGGCTGTGAAGGCAGAGATGGGCTTGTTCTGATTGGACACTTCACTAATTGGCATATGGACATCAGGGAGGCCCAGGTACTGCTATAAGGTTGGCTTCCACTCAGGGTCCTTACTGCCAGGGCGGCCATGCTGCAGCTTGAACACATCTTGAGGCACACGCTTCCAGTCCACCATCCATCCAGTGCCGCGGCCATGACCCTTACCTGCAGAGCCTAGAGCCTTCTTGAAATACTTGGTGGAGAAGAGATTGTGGCGTTCCGCTGAAGAAAGAGAATATGCGTGGCAAGACCTGGACGACCTCAGTTAATGTCATGGCTCCAGTGGGCGAGTACTGAATGACCACGATGTTGATGCACAGGTAACAGTATGGCGGTTTGTCATAGCGACGATAGTGCGGCATTCTCTTCTTAATGATGCTTCTTTTGATTTTCATTGCTGGCAGGACTGGTGCTTGGAGAGGATGTGGTGGTAGCATTGGTGGTTCCAACACTGGTGGACTGGAAAGATGTGGCCTGGTTGATGCTAGGTGCGGCTGCACTGGTTGGGCTACACTCTTTTGGCGATGGCGCGGACAAAGCTGAAACAGCCACATAACAGTACTTTACCCACTGAGCTCTTAACCCTTTATAACCAGGACAAGGCAAACACTACCCAGCTGCTAGAGACACAACCCCAACGGGGGCACATGATGTTTCATGTTTCTTATTAGTCCTGTGTTCTTTAAAGAGAATACTCCTTCTAGCACTACTACTATTAATAATAATAAAGAGCATTTATATCACAATGTATGGAATAACCATCACAGCACTTTGTACACATAGGCAGTTTTGACTGTGCTCTGCAAAGTAATGATGCACTGAGGACTCCTACATGGGTGACAGTGCTGAAAGTTGAAATGACTGAAATTAGTGGTCCATTGCCCCATGATCCATGGCCATGCACCAGCAACAGACACAAATTCTCACAAAGATGCAGGGGCTCTTGAGAATTTCTGCATGAAACGCACGTTTTTGCCAGTTATCTCGGCAAAGAAATACTTTTCTGTACTACATTAAGAACAAATATCATTTAATGTCAGTTGACCTAATATGAGCTATTTTTACTTAACTCCTATGATTTGTTGATTTTGCTGTACGTTCATACAATTTTGGTGAAATGACAAAAACAAGCCATTTTCAAAACCATAATAAAACACCAGCAGGAAACAGCCATATTTCAATATCGAGGTCAAGCATGCAGACTGCATGTATGACTGTGCTGTTTCTGGTTTGAAAACGTACTGAGTCATGTGAAAATGGATCTTTCTTATACTGGGCTGAATATATCAGGGGCACATATAGGGATGTAAAAATCAGTAATTTCATGAATTGTTACAACTGTACAGCAAAACGTAAGACATTGTTTGAGTTTCTTAAAAGTTAATCCATTTAGTATTAGTATTAGTATTAATGTTTCGTATTAGTCCTGTGTTTTTCAAAGAGAATACTCTTTCTAGCACTGCTACTAATAATAATAATAAAGAGCATTTATATCACGCTAAATCGCCAGTGATCTATAAGCACATTACTACACTATACACGTGCACAGAACCGCGATGTTATTGCCTCCAGTTTTAGAATTGTTTTGATGTGGAGTGGTACCATGTAAACCCTGCATATACTTTTGTTGTTGCGTAAGCCCCTCGGTTTTTATTAATCTACCATTTTGTGTCTGGTGGTGTATTGCTGTATGCCTTTCTCTGAGCCTGCTGTAAGCGTCTGTTAACCTAGCCCTTACTGTTTTACTTGTGTATCAAGCATCAGTTGTATGCCATCTGGCTATTCCACAAATCACAATAATTACTAAAGTTAATTCCTTGGTAGTAGCCGTGACGTAATTTCACTAAACACAAAGCAGACAACATTTTGAGTGTCACTGGTTTGAATAGCCTCGGTTTGTCCGACCAATCAGATGCTGTAACTAAAGTAGCTTTGCCGAAGACTCCAATGCTCCTTTCCGACACTTTGAGAAATAAAACTTAGGGCTATTATCCCTTATCATTCGAAATACGAAATACGAATTCGTGTGTGAAATAAATTTGACTAAAATAGTTCAAGGGTAGTGCCAGAATAGTTTGACAACAAACTATTCTGGCACCACCCTTGAACTGAAGCCATTGGTCTATATCTTTATCTGTATAGCTTGCATATGGCAGTGTACAAATTTGAAGCTTTCAGCCTCAGTATGATATGGATTAAGAAGTGGCATTACGACTATGTTTGGTCCTTGGTCCTATTACATCTGTTTCTTCACACATTGAAATATTGTTCAGCATGTAGTGGTTCCAGACGCTGTGATGACTGACAGCGATGGGGTTACATACAACAGCAGGAAACAGATCAGCCGATTGTTCAAAGTGTGGTGCTAAAATAGCTTGGTTCTTCTTTATGACAATGTCAGTTCAAGGGTGCATTAGAACAGCGTGGTCATTTAGACACAAACTACTTTGGCACTGTTTTAAACTTTCATTATTAATCTGTCTCCTGTAATGAAATGAGGTCTTCGAGCTCCCGAATTTGGGATATTTTCCTACTTACTTTTGATGCAACTTTTCATAATATCAGTTTAACCCATTTAATTTTAATCTTGATGAACCACAGCAGAAAATGGATTGACCAAGATAATCGAAGGGTAGTACCAGATTAGCTTGATGCCCGATGGTGCCACGCTAATCTGGCACTACCCTTGAGTTACCACAGTTGATCCATCTCCTACAACTGGTACTGGTACAGTGGTTGGGTGACTGATGCCTCCAAAATTTGGGAAATGTGGTGTGGGATTAAATGGGTTAATTTAATCAAGTAATTTCACTTTTGCAGTTAAATTTGTCATGAAAGGCGCATAACTTGCGCTGTGTATGAATTTGTAATGGCTTGATGCTTGTGTGTGTAGACAAGTAGTCATCCCAAAAGATTCTCACAGAATGGTCAAACAATGGTGATTTTCTTTCTAGAGATATTTTTTCTACTCTATACGCTTCACAAAATCACAAATAAACAAAAACAGTACCAGCATAACAATACCCTCTGCTGATCTATCCCTGATTGGATCAAATGATCAGACTACATGTATAACGATTGTTAATCAAGTAAATTCGTGAACATAAGAACATTATACACCATTGCACAATCAGCCTACTTTCATATTAATCAAATACAAAGGCACCTTTTCGTTTAGACATTAAATTATTAAATTACCACCCCCCAAAAAAACAAAAAATAAATAAATAAATAAATAAATAAAATAAAATAATAATAATAAATAAATAAATAAATAAATAATAAATAAATAAAAAATTAAAATAAATTAATAAACAATAAATAAAAAATAATTAATAATAAATAAATAATTTTAAAAAGAAGAAGAAATTACCCAAAAATAAATCACTCGCCCAACTGCAAGCGGCATAGATATATGCTATGCCTCTTGCTGAAACCACTTTGTGTCCTGGGGCAAGTTGCTGGTGCAGGACTAAGCTCAGTCGCTCATGCAACTGGCCGTTAACTGGAGGTCTTTGACTGACGCTGAACTGACAATGATTTCAATAACATAACTTGCGTCCACTGTCGTGGAAGAAGTAATCGCTGAAATACCAAAGGAAAAAAATGTGAACTCACTTGTGATTAGTGACTGCATAGACAGGGGTGGCTCGGGGAGACAGCAAAGCGTCGCAGATGGCTTGACTCATGTGTGCGGGGGCGGGGCCTTTCGTCCCCAACCCTCTGCTGGTGGGACGGGAGCCGGAAAGCGTAGAGGGGAGATGGTGCCTGGCCGTGAAGATTGGCGTCTCTTTGGACCAATCAGCGCCTTCGTTGGTCACGGTAGCCCCGACTTCTGAGACGAAAGAAGCCGCTGACTGGCCTACATCGACGGTGGGAAAATGCGTCTGTGAGTCGTGCAGCTCAATGAATGGAGGTAGATCATTCACCGGCGTGTTCGTGAGAGGGTCACAGTCACAGCCTGAGAGTGGTCGAGCCATCCCGGTGGATGAATAGGCCATAGTCGACAAATTATCTGCCGGCGTAAGACAAACAACTGATATATTGACGTCGATCCATGCAGCTCTATATTAGAAGGGTCGGTATCTATGATGATGGCCGTACTGAATCACTTAAGTCACTTCAGTATTGCGCATCATTTAATCAGTAACAAAGCACGGACAATTTCATCGTTTATTACAAAGTGTCACATAATACTTTTAACAAATCGTAAAAGGGTCACCCCCCCCCCCCCCCTCTCTCTCTCAGTATCTTTCCCACCCGGCCTCCCGAAACAAGAAAGTAAAACATGAACATTACAGCCGGATTAGTTACATTACCAGCGGTTAGGCTTTGCCACTAGTGGCAGTTCTTGTCACCTCATGGGTCAGACCGGAAGCTCAATGTCAGAGGTCAAAGGCGAGGCCAACTCAGTTCATCAGTAGTACTATACTAAAGATAATACATTATATTATAATGTACTGTCATTGACTATACTGAGTTTGTTGAATTCATGTCCGTTCGTTCGGCAGTCAGTTTTGTCTACCGTATTGAAAATCAACGGTAGATTTTAAAATGGGGCTGGTCGGAGCGCATTCGAGAGAGTGCACACCACTATGATGTGCTGGGCGTGCGGGCCCTGAATCAGTCAATGTTCTGGCAAAGAAGTAACAAGATAAAAATGACGTCACGTCTAGCTACGCAAACCTTGCTAGAGAACGTCTTTTTGGCGCTAAGCGCCGAATGTATGTGAGAGTCAGTGTGTGTGTATTGTATGATGGTGTCCCTAAAAGGAACAATCTAAAGGTTTTTTTTAAAAAAATAAATCATTATTTATTAATACTCCTTGGCGAGAAAATGTCCGTTTCACAAAAACCGGTTGATGCGCCACACTGGAGTTCGAAATTTTTACTAGATATTAGGGAGATACTGAATGAGTTCGTTAACCAGCATTGTACCTCTTGAGCTTTTTAAGTGATATTTAAATACTTTTTGAAAAATTCACGTTTTGGGGGGATTTCACAAATTATTTGGGATTAATCTTAACACAAGTGAATCTTTTCCACTAAAAAACACCAATCTTCTCATTAATAATCGCATGACTTTTCATGTACGGTTTTTACATAGCCTACAGTTTGTCTCGTCTGTCGAGTACGATTAGGTCAATTGTGACTTGTATGCCCTAGGCGTGAAAATCAGACAATTTTCTGCACCACTTTACCGAGTCATTTGTAAAACAGCTAACATAACTCTAATTTTTCTTCTCATTAATACCCGCATAATATTTCATAAACAGTGTTTGCATAAGCCTGCTGTTTGTCCCGGCCCTGGGGTAGGATTGGATCAAATTGTGACCTGTTAGCCGTAGGTGTGAAAATCAGCAAGAAAAACAGTTGCAAAGTTTGATCCTCTAATACGTCAAATGTTAGTATTGCGATGAGTGACGTATAACATAGTCTGAGTCGTCACTATGAACACGGCGTCGTGGGACTAAAGATGCCATGACGTGAAGCTTGACTGGTGACGTCACTTCGCTGCTTGTGATATTCTTCTTCTTCAGAATAGCTACGACAGACCACAGAGCTTACTACAAATGGCGGGAATCGCTCTGTGACCGTCTTTATTTCTGTGCGCCAGTGTGTGTGGATCAGAGGGTGGGTTAGAGTAGAATGAGATAGATTCCTGTCATACACGAGCCCACAGAGCGTACTAATGGTTGGAAGCGCCGTGTGTCTGTATTTGTGTGCGGAGCCGACATGTGTGTTGATCCGGCATAGGCTGGCTTAGAGAGGGAAAATGGATAGGCATACTAAGCCTGAAAAATATCAATAACTGTAATTGTTCCTAAAAGATAAACGCATGTGAGCTCCAAACAATACGGTAGATTTTGAGATGAAATCCTCAACTTGTTTGTTACAATCCTTTCTCTCACAAGTTTCATCCTAAACTAGAACCCTGTCTCGTGTCAAAAGCCGGTATGTGCATTTTGTGAAAATGCGAGATTTTTTCACATTTTCATCGTTATACAATGAAAAAAAAACAGTTTTTTTTTTAATTTAATAAATTTGCTTTCGCCAAGTCAAACGAAATGAACAAATAAATCAGTTCAATTGTAGTCAGTGCGGTTGTGAGTGTGCCCGTACGCATGTGTGTAGACTGACGCGCGTGTCCACATTTCTCAGGTGTGACGTGTCGTTTCGCGTGTGTAGTGACCAATAAATTTAGTGTTCTGTGACATTTACATGGGAGCGCACAACGTTTTCCGCAAATATCTCCGGAAAAAAAAATCCCCACTTTTCTGAACCTATCTTAAAACAAATATCATTCAGCGACACTGAGTTGACCTAATATTAGTTACTTTTAAAAAAAACTCTAACAATGTGTCAGTTTTGCAGTACAGTCGTAAAAATTCGGGTTCTAATCATGAAATGAAAAAAATAACGATATTACATCCCTAAATGTGCCCCAGATATTATATTAAGTCCAGTATAAGAAATCCAGACCAAAAAGGTGACTGCCAAGCGTGTCAAATGCATAAGAAATGCAGTAAAAGAAAGATCCATTTCACGTGAACAGCTCAGGCACTATGAAGTCTGCTTGCTTGACCTCGATATTGCCAGGGAAAGTGCCAGAAAGTGCCGAGGCTCTTTTTAGGGTATTGTAAATGGCTTGGTCTTGTCTTTCCACCATTTTTGTTTTAAAAGACGCAACTGGCACACTGGTGTATTCCGAATGATAAGGGTTAAGATACAACTTAGAATAAAACGTAACAACATACGCGTGCGTATGTGCGTAACTCGAGTAAACCTTTTTCTAATGTTCCATACTAATGATTATGTCAGTCACTGACTCCGACTGGGGCAGCACTGACAGTGATAAAATGAACGCAGCAATGAAAGTAGTCAAAATGAAATCAAACGTAGGCCCAGACTGTCAAAAGTTGTTCATTGTTGAAAAACAAAACAAACACGAAATAAAAATAGTTTGAATTACATTGCAAAAATATGACAGGAGAGCATCCACCAGAAAAGTGTGAAAAATACTCTTCAATTCTTCACCCCACAACTGCTGGACAAATGAAAAACATAATCCAGCTACATTCAAGAGGCAAAGAATTTACAGAGTTCAGGAAGACTAATCTTTGCCTATCGAGTCAAGTCGGATCCGTGTTCTTTGCATCACTAATCGGCGTTGTGAATTTGCCCTGGTTTAAAAGCATATTAGGCTATTTTGCGTCAGCAGGTAGTGAATGGACGGATGAACCCATTCAGCCCTGACGCACTACAGCAGGAGATGGATCGACCATGATGAATTAGGGTAGTGCCAGATTAGCTTGGCGCCTGTCGGCACTACCCTTGAATGGTCGACCCATCTCCTGCAACAGGCGCATAGTCGTTATAATTATGACGTCTCCAAAATTTGGGAAATACGTGCGTCGGGCTGAGTCAATATCTGTCTCTTATCGTCAGTTTATCTCCAGCGACATTCAGCCGACTTTGATGAACAGACTGGCGATTCAGAATATTGCAAACAACTTTTCGGCAAATACTGACTACGTTCGTTTTTGCAACACAAAACGGCTTTACATATAGATTAGGCGCCAGTCTCATGCGCGGCATTAAATGTTGCATGCCTTTCTGTTATGGTAATTTTAGAAGTTTTCAACAGAGAAAGAAACACTTGAAACTTATAAACAACAAATATACACAATTCTAGACTACGTGTACTCATAGTTTTCAATGAGACAAGACTAAGTAATACAAAACTATCTCCGCCTTTCGTAAAGAAATCCACTCCACACACTCAACGCCAACAGTACTGAAGTTTTCGTAGAAGCCTTTTTTAAGGCTAATAAAGCAATACTGATACAACTTTGAAAGACTAATAGTAATAAAGCGATACGCGCAAACTAGAAGTAGAAAGGAACTGTAACAGTTAGGCCGTGTGTGTAAAAAAAAAATAACAAAAATACATGATCATTCAGTTTTCTAACATAAAATATACAACAACAACAACAAAAAAATACCTTGAAAACTCCTATGAGCAATTATAGATGATGAGAAATCGCACTTCAGCAGACAAGAATGAGTAGTCCGCCAGGAAGCCACAGCACTGAGTTACTAAATAGCGTTGCTACTTGTACGACTATGACAATACACTGTCTGCTGCCGCTTTGAGCTGAGTGCACTGGTAATTCCTACTTATGTCCCCCTTGCACAGGTAGTGAGCGAGGAGCTTGTGGACGGTTCGAGTGACCCAAGTCAATTGACCAATAACCGCGCAGGTGCGGGGGTTATGTAAGCGGTTTCCGGCCTGTTGCGCGCACCCTGGCACTTTTTCGCCCAACACCTTATCCTATCTGCACGCGGCATGCGCGCAGAGTGGACAAAAAGGGGGGGCGGAGACGGTAGGCTGGACCGGCTATGACTGAGTGGGCCACGGTCACGTAGTACTGACCTCCGAAAGTCATTAGAGTTGAATAGCAGCGCGATAGCTTTCCCATATTACTTTCGTTGCAGTTACTCCGTCAGTCTGTTGTAGTTTGTTTATGGTAATTAGACTGGCAGATGAGTTTGAGCGGAGGACTGAGGCGTGGAAGGAGGCGTGGGGTGGGCCGGTTTCAGTGGAGGGGGCGGGGCGAGAGGGAGGATAGGCCGCGAGGACGGAGGTTTCTGCAGTGCAAGTGCATTGAAAGATAAATTTACGGCTATGATCAACAAAACGTTCTTTTAGTGCCAGTGGGACGTAAAAATGAAGAAAATGAAAACAAAACGTTAACCGTCGCCGATCACTTCTTGTGCCAGAAGACGTTGTTAAAATCCAACCGTAAAAAGTAAAAGAACTGAGAAAGTGTATTCATAACTTGCAAATAGCCACACAAACAGCAACAATTATTACATGGTATTTATATGGCGCATTTCTCATATTTATAATATAACTCAATGCGCAGAATGTAGCCGCGAACTGAACCCAACAAGCACGCTCACGTGAATCACACGCATTCACTCACACACTGTACGTAAACACATAACATTCACGTGGTGCTAAGGGCAAGCTCAAGCGAGCTACTGACGGTATTTGGAAATCGTTTAGTATTTGAAATTTTATTAAGTTGGCTGAAACTGATACCAAAGTGGAGGGGGAGGAAGAGCCGGAGTACCCGGAGAAAGAACCCCCGACGGTCCGCCCGAATTAACGGTGACACTAGAGATAGAATATGTGGGGATCCTGAGAATCCTATCTAATAAACAAAAGATTAATTTGATTAACACGGTAATTAAGCAAGCCCACGTCAACAAAGACACCCAATACCTTTATTACCTAGCCATTTTAGTTCCACTCCAGAAATCATTCAAGCTACGTTTTTTGATCAGCTACCAACCCGCGATTATTAAGGCAGATACCCCACCCCACCTAAATAATTAATGCTGTAATAATTAATTCTTTAAACAAAGGCTAATTAATAAATCAATGCTGCCACAGTGAGATTATATTTTGAATACGATCGTACACAACACTCTCTTCACAGCGCTCTGTGTGTGTTTGGTGTCTTTACTTTGCTTTTACACTACACAAAAGGACACACGCCTTGGCTGAGAGGTGTTTACGCGGCTGTTATTAAAAACAAACAAGGCTGCCAAACCCCGCCTATTCAAAGTGTCGAGGTAAGATCGTATGTCACACACGCGGCATACAGCGTACAGACACACGTAACATGTGCCGTACAGACATACGCGGCTTATGCGACACACACACAGCAAGAGAAAACAAAAGCTAATTAAACTACCAACGATTACAACACAGTCAGTATAAAGTACTGAATACCTAGTCAAGCCGTCACGCGTCACTGGTTTTATAGCGCACACGGCCCAGCCATGCACTCAGTGTACCTAAAGCGGAACAGTCAGCCAGCTAATTTTGGCTCAGCATAGGTAAAAAATTTTGCAACGCTGTGTTCGCACAGTGAAGAACATTCTCGATTCCAAAACTGTCCCCCTACTACTGAAACGGTCCCCACACCACTGAAACTGTCCCCATCAAAACAAGGGGGACAGTTTTGGGTCCTAGAATGTTCCATAGCACGTGTTTGCTGATGTAATCGCCCACAAATAGCATATGTATGTCGTAGTTGGCTACACGTCAGCGTTTGCTGATTCACATCTCCTGTAACCTGTTCCCATGAAAGGGAACCTTAAGTCGCTTTCGGGCGAATGGAGCTACAGGCTAAAAAGAGTGCAGGGGGTCATTTTAGGTTAGTTCGAGTGATCAACTGTAAATGCATGTTTCTCGCTTAATAACAGATCTACAACAATAGTTTGTGCATCAAATTAATTTGTATTGATAGTAGATTGTAATGGTGTAAATATCTCAAAACTCAAAATTTCCGACTTATGGTCCCTTTTGTGGGAACAGGTCACCTATAGAGGTATAAAGTCGACTCACGGGCTAGAATGTTCTAAATGACGTGTTTGCTTATGCAATCGTTTGCAAAACCACAGGTATAAAAGTAAACCCACAGCCAATAATCATTTCTTTTCCGATTACTTCAGTGCAGTAGGACAGAAAGCAGGGCCAAACGATAACCAGGCATAAATGGTGAGCAACCAAAATGAATCTGTTGAGGAAATGGAGATTGGTGAAAGCTCAAAACAAACGTACACTCAAGCTTTTTTAGACGAGCTGACAAAAGACGACACTCTTGCTAAAAGTCGCCTACGCTTAGACTTAGCAAGAGCGAAAAATAGAAAGGAAAAATGTTTTCAAAACATGAAAAAGACAAAAAAGAGAATTAAACTTATGGTTGAAAAGCTACGAGAGCAACAATCATCTTTTGACGCTGCTGTTGCTGACATACAAAGGCTAAAAGGTCTCCTTAAAGAAGAAAAAAGCGGCTAAATGTGGCAGTGTTTTTTTCTACATGTCTTTGGCATACCTCGCGAGGGGAGCCATAAATACCTTCTAGGTATTCAGATGAGACCTAACAGGTTGAAATGGCTCACAGGTTAGTACTCTATTTTTCATAGTTTGAGATCTTTCTTTCTCATATGGTGTGAAATCTGTGACACTAACCTTTGAAAGCTCTGACATTTCCAAATCAACTCCAGCATTATCCAGGTCCTTTTGAAAGCATTTGTGTACCCAGGTAAGGGAACAGTGTAATTTAGTGTAACACATGACCGCTTTTTAATACCAGGAACGTGTTCGCTTTCAATAGGCGTGTAGTGAAATAAACACAATTACAAGATTCAAGTAGGGACAGGAATTTTTTACTGAGTTCATGCCTAAAACAGTTTTTAAATTAACAAAACCATACCTCAACTTAAATCATAATGTATTTTGAGAAAAAAAAAATATAGCTTTATTTTAAAAACAATTCACCCAGGCGCTGGGAAAAAAAGTAAATTACAAGTACATGATAAGGTAACCTATAAGTTACTTTCAACTGACACATAACTTATAGGTTACCTTATCATGTACTTGCAAGTTAGTTGTCACAAATTCTTATAAGTGACTTAAAACAAGTTCTTACAAGAACCTAATCATAAGATCTTGTAAGTTATTGAACCAAGTCAACAACTTACTCGGACAGATTTCCCAAGTTACAAGGACAACGTAAAATCTTTTTTTTTAGTCTGGTGGAGGGGCAGATGGTGTTAGGTAGGCAGGGGTGAAAGGCATGACATCTCTTTGCGAAGTGTATGACAAAAATAATGGATTACCAAAACCTATCGTTACTTGCTTGTAAGTTCTCGAACTTTTTTCATAGTTTCTTCTACGCCTATCTTTTTTCCTTGTTCTAAAAAAGATTTCTTTAGCTCTTCAACATTTACAGCCTGACTACGCATCTTATTCTGTATTTCAGACTTTTGTTGTTTATAGTTGGCCAAATCATCCTGGACTCTTTTAAATTCGTTATCGTCAATTTCATTATCTTCCAAAGATTTACTAATAATAAGTTTCATACTCGTCAGCTTAGCTGCTGCGAGCGTACTTAATGCTTCATGCTTCTGCAACTTAGTATAAATTTTTTTGTTAAGGGCTTCCATACCAAAGCATGCCAGGCTTGTGGCAAGGCCAACAGCTTCAACAGCAATTCCTACGACACTTCCCACCCCCGTTGCAAACAGAGTTATACCTCCTACAGATAATCCGGCCGAAACCACCCCCATGGCCATTGATGTGTTGTGTACAGAATTGAAAACCGTATTGTAACGGCGTTTACACCTCGAGTATTTTGCTTGTTCTTCTTCCAAATACTTCAACGCTTCTGTAATATTCATTAAACGGAATGAATCTGCCTTTAATGTTTTATCACGCTCAATAGGCTCAAGCTGCTCAGGTGGTATTTGTGGATACAAGTTCACCATTTTTTATGACAAATATTTTTTTAATCAGCAATTACATTTTGCAACTCTTCAAAAGTATACAATTTGCTGGCATAATAAAATGCAACAAGATCAATGTGTTCAAGGTTTATGTAAGTTAGACGAACAAAAGTTGCTTTGTCGACCACCACCTTGACAGCTGGAACACTGCTCGAAACATTAATAACATCATTATTTTTTGTAATAGCAATAAAGACCTTTGATGATTCTGTTACTGTTTCATTCCATGTAAGTTTAATTCCTTGTGCTATATTTGCCTCTTTTGCAGAAGCAACAGATTTCATGATAATTTCAAATACTATTGTCACTTCTCTAGCCACGACTAAGCTTGCTGGCATAAACACAACAGAAGTATCTGATCTACCCTTTCTAGTTGTAAGAAGATATCTCCGTCTCTCATAATTTTCAACTTTCAGTTTTTCTCTGCTATTGTTGTCTGGGGCAAAACTTGGAACAAGGCTTACAATAAGCGGCCCAGAATTAACAACCTTCCTAAACACTAAGGCGCCTTCATCATCAGTGTATACATAAGGACTAATAAATTCAATCTTTATGTCCCAGTCAATTGTGGGTGGTGGTGCCGGTACAGGTGAAACAACCCACTTACTACCCACATGTATTAAGTTGTAAGGCGCATTATTTACAGGTGGAGTAGGTACAGTAACATCACGAAGCTGACCAAGTTTAGGAATCTGTTTTTCACCGTCTTTTATGTCAACAATTACTTTCCTCTTGTACATGCCATTTGAATCAAGTTCAAAACCATATATTTCTCCAACATCCCCTTCCTTCTCAAAATCCTGGACGTCTGCCAAATCTTTCAACTCTGTTACTGGGCATGCAACTGGTATGATTCTAGGCTTTGGACCAAGACCACTCATTTTTATAAACAAAAATAAAATTATTTAATTTCCAACACAACACTAAAATCATGCATAAGAACTGGTTTGTCATCCTGATTAGTTACAGATATACTCAGTGACTCAAAGAAATTAGAACCTAATTTTTTAAACTGCAAATTAGGAAATCTAGCAACCACACTTTCACAATATGGGGTAGTTCCAGTCGGCAAGCATCTTAACAAAGTTGAAGGCTTTCCATTGTGTACATTTTCAGTAGTGTTCAGTTCTTTTAAATAAACATTTAGCACTGTGTGTACTGACAAATGAACAGGATATCTGCCAGTTATTCTTGGTTTTTTTGGTGATAGTAGACGTTCGACTGATTGTGACCAATCTTCATCTAGATGTGTTATTTTTTTACCTAAAAATCCAAGTAATAATAAAAGACTAATTGATAAAGAAAACTGACCACTTTTTGGAAATTCAATTGTAACAAGTAAATTAGCTGGGTTTAAAGTTGCTTTAATTTTAAATTCATTTTGAAGCCATTCAGCTAAAGTACAAAAGTCATAATACCCAGCTCGTAAAGTATCACCCTTCTCAATACCATCAAGAGTTCCACTTACAGAATAATTTTCATCATCCGTTACATTAAACCACTTTACTGTATAAAACATTTCATGGATAGCCACAGCCTTGTTACCATCTCGATTATCGATTCCATTAGTTAGCCACACTGGTTTGCTCGTGTCAAGATTTGTTAAGGTTATAAACATTTTTATTATCACATAAAAAAAAGCACAATGGAATTTAAATCACCAACAATTGCCATTGTAAACGCGTTTCAATTTAACGTGGATGCCAAGTATAATGTTGCACCAACTTATGACCTGAAAATAATTCAACTAAATCAGCTTGATATAGCTTTGTCTGAAGGAGATTTATTTCAAGTGAAAGTGCCAAATCCTTATGAGCATTACCTAAACCCTCCAATTACAGATGACTCTACTGCAAGAAAGTGGTCTTCAAGCCCACTACAGATGTTTCAAAACCAACTTAACTTTGCTATACTATGCTCAACTACAGGCTGTGGCGTTTCTTTTACAGACCATTTGAATCACCCAAACAAACTGATTAAGTCTGTCTATCGTTTCCACATGTATTACCAGCTTAGAAGAATACTGTCAGAACTGCATACCCCACTGCCCACTGAATCCAGTTTTAATCAGTTTAACAATCCCATGGATTTGAAAGCATTTGAACGGATCTGTAATGAATTTAACATCAGTACAAAGTATGACTTTACACAAAAACTTGATGATCACAAAGGCATGGGAACATTGTATTATGCTATGAGTCACAGACAATACCCTCAAGATTATTACCCTGGTTACACTTCATTCTCATCAAAATCTGAAGTGTGGTTAGGCTCAATTGAACAGAAACAGTCTAATGCCTGGACCACATTTGTCTTAGATAAATCTGACGGGTTTACTCAAGCAGGAGTCGAGCGCGTCAATGAGTCTATCAGAACATATGTCTGGTGTATACTAGGAGCACAATCACTAACAAAATCGAATATTTTAAACGGGAGTGGTAAATTTGAAGCACAAAAACAGTTTCTTGCTAATCTAGAAGATTCAATCAACTCAACAGTCGATCTACCATCAAGCATACAACGCTACCAAGACGTACTCAGATATGCCAGATCAAAAGTTGACTTTGTAGTTGGCATTGGATTATACATGCTACCATCTGACCTTCAATTACAAATGGGTACAATAACAAATTATAATAATGAAATCATTGTCGCTGGTCGTGATCAGAAATTAGGACTCAACCAATCAGTAAACACACATTTACAGTCAATAATAATGCCAGCACCAGTAACATCACCACCCGTACAGGCAGCCCTGGTAACACCAGTAATGTCAATAACAGCCCCAGCCCCGGCACCCACACCTGTACTGGCACCATCACCATCACCAGCACCAGCACCGTCATCAAACACACATGAGTCAGAGAGAACTGCATTGGTAATAGGCCTCACAGGACTAGGTATATTACTTCTTTACCTGTTTCATTAAATAACCCACCATTAACCCTCCTACTGTAACCAGAAAGATCCACACATGCTCTGCCATAAACCCCACTGCCTTTGCTGCTGTACTAATCAACCAACTGACAACCGTGCCTATAATGCCAGGCAACGCGTCTACTGCTTTCAGAGCCAATTTCTTAAGCAAGTCTGATATGTGAGACAGTTGTTTATTTACCCACGACTGTAAGTCTTTTGGATCTGTGGGGACTGGGGTTGGTGGTGCTGGAGGTGGAGAACCACCCCCGGAGACAGCCAACACAACTGTACTGATAATAAACCCCAGAGCTGTAATTAAACTGGCAATTGTGATACCCTGTTCTCTGAAAAGTGTTTTAAGTCTCTCAGCCAGAGTAGTGTCTTCGTGAAGTATTTGTTTTTTCAAAATACATTACCGATGGCATTACTATCTGGGAATACACTCTATTGCCTATAGATTTCAGCAAAATTGTGTGTAGCACACAACTGGGGAGGAGACACCGGGGATCCAAGCACTATGACCCCGGGTGGCCTCCCCTTACTACCCTATCCCGGCGAGCACAGGGCGACCTCGTCAGTTTTACTCATAGCTCGACCGGGGACGGTCGAGTTTTTGCCTTTCTCCGTTCTACGGGTTTCAGTGGTTTTTGACTGTGGGCTTGAATTGGAGTCTTCGATTCAGCCCTGGACTCACTACATTCGTGGTTTTTCCTTTGACAATTGGACTCATTGTGACCTGTGCGCCGACCGGTTTTCCGGCTCTGACTTTGTGAGTTCACCCTTGGCTTGGCCTTGGGGTTCGACGACGCACGTGACTTGTGCCCGGCTGGTTTGTGCAAGGTTGACTTTCTTCGCCGGCGTAGTTGGTTTAGGGCCTTAAGGCTTCTTCTGTGTCGAAGACTTGCCGCCGTGCGGGGACTTACAGTGGCCGGATGAGGCACACGACTCTGGCTTGCCGTGTTCGGGCTGTGCTTCGGACGTAACGTGTGACGGTGGCGCCGCTTGGACGGAAGACCGGTGTTCGCGCAGGTGGGACTTCTTCAGGCGTGACCGGTCCCCTCGCCCGCTTCGGTCTCCACGGGATCCTCCACGGGTGGACGTACTTCCCTCGGCGCATCGGGCTTTCCGGCCCACAGGTAAGTCCCCTTCTTGTACCGTTAACTCGCAGGTTCTCCCTCCCCTCTCCGAGTCTTCGGAGCAGGGTAGGCGAGTTTCGGAGTCACGCTCCCCACGCTCTGCTTCGTTAGCGCGTGGCTTGAGCCCATGTTGGTTCCCACCTCCCGCTCTGCTTCGGGCGAGCGGTCTGGGAGAGATGAGCGTTCGTCGGCCACCCCCGGCTCTAGGTCTCCGGAGCGGGGACGGGTGACGGAACGCAAGCATAAGAAAGAGAGTAAACGTGATAAGAAATGCTCTCGCTCACGCACCGAGGCTTCGGAACGTGACTCGAGACCGTTAGTAATGCTGCCTCCCCGCTCTGTATTTTCCGAACGGGCACGGCATGCTTCTTCTTCCCCCCCCCCCCCCCCCCCCGCCCGCCCCGTCTCGCCTGAGCGGGCCCGGGGTGTGGTTGACTCTCGCCCCCCACGCTCCGAGGAGTCGGAGCGGGGGTCGCGTGCACATAATTGTCCCCTCCCCACTTCGCTTCGCCTGAGCGGGCTTGGCGTGACCGTAGACTGTCCCCCCCCCGTCTCGTATCGACCGGACGGGCTCATAAATCGTCCCCTCCCCGCTCCGCCTTTCCTGAGCGGGCTTGGCGCGACCCTAGACTGTCCCCCCCCCCCCCCCCCCCCCGCCTCGTATCGACCAGGCGGGCCCGGTGTGACATCGCGCGTCCTCCACGGTCCGAAACATCGGACGGGGGGCCGCGTGCCCGGTATTTGTCCCCTCCCTGCTCCGCCTTTCCTGAGCGGGCTAGGGGAGACTATTGGCGGTCCCCCCCCCCCCCTCGCACCGGTTCTCCCGGGCGGGCCAGGGGTGACCAGGCCACTTCCTCGGTATTCCGATCGCGGTTTGTCGCTCACGTCGGCTGCCGCGTGCGGATCCCGACTTCGAGGTTGACCGTCGCTTTGCCACGGTCCCTCCGTCGCCGCGGCGCGCCTCGTTGCGTGCGTCGCGGGCGGCTGCGTCTACCTCGCGCGCGGCGGTGCGGCGCTCTCGTAGCCGCTCGCCCCTTTCGTCTTTGCCGCGAGAAGATCAGTTTTGGAACCGGACGTCCTCAGCCTTCATCCGTCGGACTCGGCCTCGGCGATCTTCTTGCAGGACTCGGCGGCTGGTTCTCCTTCCCGCCTTTTCCGCTGTCGCGTCGGCCTCCGCCTCGTCAGACGTTGCCGGCCCTTTGCTCGGATCACAGACGGTCCACGCTCTGGGTGAGGCTTCAAGGCTTATCGCCAAGTCCCTACCGCCCGAGGTCTGTCCGCCTTCGCCTCCTCCGAAGAGACAGGCTTCGGCCATGGTCGACGCGCAGAGGCAAGTCCAGCGCCGCAAGTCCCTCCCGCAAGCCGGCTTCCGGGACCTCACCGATGCTTCTCCGCCCAGCTGCGTAACGACACTTTCGGCGACACGGGATACTTTACCGCCGCTCGATCGCCGGTGGGAATCACCTTAAGCTTCCGCCAGGCCTGGTACGCTGGACACTCCCAAGCCTTCGCCATACCTTTTCCAGCGGTGGATGCGGCGGCCTTACTACAGGCGGGTGGCCGCAGGCTCGTCCAGATCTCGTGGCCTCGGCCTCTCGACAGGATCACCTCCTTAGCGCGGAACTCGCTGGCGTGCTCGGTTTTGGAACTGGCTACCCAGGCAGCCCTGCAGTGCCTACAGGATACGTGGGACCTGGAGGCTCAGTCCCCGCTTCGTGACGTGCAGTCCATCCTGATAGCGGCCAACCGGTCCGCCTACCATTCTTCCGCCACCGCCAGGGCAGCAGCGGCCAAATGCGACCTCTGGAGGAGGGATACCCTTTGCGCCTCTGCTCGGACCTTCCCTTGTCAGTGAAGACCCAGCTCCGTCAAGCCCCCTTAGGTGGTCCTCAGCTGTTCGGCGACACTTGGCACACCGTTAAGGAATCTTCCAAGGATTGTGGCCCAAGCCTGCATCTAACCCAGCCTCGACCCGCTTTCGCGCCTCCCGCACGGCGGGGGTCGTGCCCAGTGGTCTTGCAGGCCCTCCTTTCCTACAGTCGGATCTTCACGAGGTCGGGCCCGTCCATTCCAGGCTACTCAGGCCGGCCCCGCCCCTCGCCCGGCTTGGCCCCGTGGTGCCCGTAGATCGGGCCGCGGTCGGGCTCATTGATTCGCCCCCGCCTCCGCCCCCGCCTCAGTAATCGGGCCTCCCGTCGGCGGGCGGCTGTCGCTCTTCAGCGATCTTGGAGATCGCTGTTCCCGGACGACCCCTGGATTCTTTCCACCGTTACCGCAGGCCTGCAACTTCGTTCCTGTCGCCTCCGCCTCTTCGCAGATCACCCATGTGGACCCAGGAACCGCTCGACGGTACACAGGCGGACGCTAAGGCGCGGGGAAGTGGCGACCCTCCTCACCAAAGCGGCGACAGAGGTGGTTTCGCGGCAGGACTCTCCGGCGTTCTACAGCCGACTCTTCTAGTTCCCAAACCAGGCGGCAAGTGGCGTCCAGTTATCGACTTATCAGCTTGGCCCCTCGCTTCAGGATGGAGACGGCCAGGACACTCCGTGCGGCCCTCCGGCCGATGGACTTTGCGATCAGCCTCGATCTGTCAGACGCCTATCTGCACGTCCCGATTCATCCGTCGTTTCGCCGGTACCTTCGGTTTGACTTGGGGGGATCGTCTACCAGTTCTGCGCCCTTCCTTTCGGCCTCAACATCAGTCCGTGGGTGTTTACAAGACTGCTCGACGCCGTGATAGCCTATCTCCGTCAGCGCTCCTTGAGCCCGGCCTCCAATTACTTGGACGACCTTCTACTGCGCAACTTGGTTCCGCAGCCCTCCAGACAGACAGGGATGCCCTGCTTTCCCTTCTGCGTCGTCTAGGTTTCCTGCTCAATTGGGGAAATCCGATCTTCTCCCTCTCGACGGTTTCTACATCGGGGGATGGAATTCCTGACCGACCTCAACCTTGTCCGCCTGCCTCTGGCCAGGCGACAGAAGATCGTCGACTTAGCGACTTCGATGGGGATGGGATCCTCCTTCACCGCCAGGGTCTGGCTTCAACTCCTGGGCCTCCTCAGTGCGGCTGCGGACCTGCTTCCCTTGGGGCAGACTTTATGCTCGGCCTCTCCAGCTACGTCTCCTTCTTCACTGGCGACCCTCGGGCGCTCTGTTGGATCTAGTACCTGTCACGCCTCTGGCTCGTCCTCACCTCGAGAGGTGGGCGGACCTCGCTTGGCTGGCTTCGGGGGTGCCCTACACTCCCCGCCGCCTCGGTGGTCTCTCTGTACAGAGGCGAGCCAGGCCGGCTGGGGCGCGCACCTGTTACCGGATTTCTCTCGGCCTCGGGCGTTGGCTTCGGGAGCTGTTAGGGAATCACGTCAACTGGCTGGAGCTGAAGGCAGTTGGGTTGGCATTCGACGTTTGGCAGGAGACCTTGGCCAATCAGGAAGTCCTCGTGCTCTCCGACAACTCGACGGTGGTGGCTTACATACAGAATCAGGGTGGCACTCACTCGCCCTCCCTTTGCATTCTTCGGTACCACCTTCTCCTCTGGTGCAGGGATCGAGGCATTGCCCTACGAGCCCGCCACATCCCTGGCCACCTCAACGTGATGGCGGGCGCCCTGTCTCGTCGCGGACAGTTGCTCCACACGGAGCGGTCCCTACGCCCGGATATTTTTTGCCTGCTCTGCTCTCACTGGGAAACGCCGCTAGTGGATCTGTTTGCCACCAGATGAAACAGCCAGCTCCCGGTCTACGTCTCGCCAGTCCTGGATCCACTCGCTTGGGCAGTGGACGCGCTCCCCATTCCTTGGGTCGGCCTGATTGCTTACGCCTACCCCCCATCAGTCCTCGTTCCGAAGGTACTGCGGAAGCTTCTGGGATGCTCGGCGGTCCTCCTGCTGGTGGCCCCCCTTCAACTGGACCAAGAGCTGGACCACGGACCTCCTCGCGCTTGCGACGGACCCTCCTCTGGAGCTTCCTACCCCTTCCACGATGCTCAAGCAGCCCCGTCAGCGGCTTTTCCATCCGTGCCCCGTACGCCTCCGCCTACACGCTTGGAGGTTGTCCGGCACGCCCGCGCCGCTAGAGGTTCTCGGATGCAGCAGTGGCGGCAATTGCAGCAGCCCGCAGACTCTCTACAAGGAAGGTGTACGAAGGCATGTGGAGGGTCTTTCAGACCTGGTGCACCTCCCATGGGCACCCTCCCACTAACCTAGCCTCCCACCAACTGGCGGAGTTCTTCCTGTGGCTCTTCGACGACCGGGGCTAAGCCCCGGTCGCCATCAAGGGCTACCGCGCTACGATCGCGGACATCTACCGTCACCGGTGTCTTCCGGACCCAGGCGCCTGCAAGGATCTGTCGAATTTCTGGCTCACTTTGAACTCCGACGTCCGGTTTCACGTTCCCTAGTACCCCGGTGGGATCTTGCCTGGGTACTGACGTGGTTGAATACGGACCGGTTGAGCCCCTCCCCTTGGCTTGGTTTTCAGACTTGACCCGGAAAACCTGTTTCCTTCTGGCTCTCGTTACAGCGTCCCGAGTCAGCGAGCTTCACGCGCTCTCGATGCTCCCAGCCTGTTTGCGGTTTGTTCCGACGGCTCTGCGCAGAGGCTCTCCGATCCGTCCTTCCTGGCCAAGAACCGCCGCCCGCGGCGGCTCCTCGGGTGCTAACGATACGGCCCCTCCGTGGAGCGGACCTCTCCCCTGGATCGCGGCAACAGGACCCAGTGCGGGCGCTAAAGATTTACCTGCGCCGCTCTCAGCCGCAGCGCCGGGGGCGCTCGTGCCTCTTCTTACCTTGTCCGCGGGCAGACGCCACATCTCGGCCCAGATCGTGTCATCCTGGCTGCGGTGGGTGATTAGGTCAGACTACCTAGACCTCTCCCCACGCGGCGCTGAGCCTTTACAAATCCGGGCGCATGAAGTGAGAGCAGTAGCCGCCAGTCTAGCCCTGGACCGC
This sequence comes from Semisulcospira habei, assembly GCA_036245525.1. Lineage (NCBI taxonomy): Eukaryota > Metazoa > Mollusca > Gastropoda > Semisulcospiridae > Semisulcospira > Semisulcospira habei. The sequence continues at coordinate 4,327 of BTPG01000140.1, read as the reverse complement.
AACTGCTCGGTCAAAGATATTGTGGCAGCGGGTGGCTGGTGCTCAGACTCCACTTTCGCACGCTTCTACCTTAAGAGACCTATCCGGCTGACGTGACTCCCTGACACGGGTGGGCGACATCTCCGCGGCCCAGCACTCCCTCCGAGCGCTGCTGGCGTCTTAGGCACATCATAGCTGAAATCGTCGGGAGTTCTCTCTCGAGGGGGCCGGCGGAGTGGTTGGGTTATGGTTAGATACGGCACCCTCCGCCTGTTCGCCATTCTCCCAGATAGTAATGCCATCGGTAATGTATTTTGAAAAAACAAATGAATTTTTTTCTAAAATGTATTTTTTTGAAAAATACTTACCGATGGCATTACTCGAATGGCCCTCCCGCCTGCCCCGCTTGCCTCTTGTGGCTATGTGTGAAACTGACGAGGTCGCCCTGTGCTCGCCGGGATAGGGTAGTAAGGGGAGGCCACCCGGGGTCATAGTGCTTGGATCCCCGGTGTCTCCTCCCCAGTTGTGTGCTACACACAATTATGCTGAAATCTATAGGCAATAGAGTGTATTCCCAGATAGTAATGCCATCGGTAAGTATTTTTCAAAAAAGTACATTTTAGAAAAAAAATTCATTTTTTGAATAGTTTCTCTAATCCTGTTGACTTGTGTTTTCAGTTTTTGTCTCCCAATACTAATCGCTTCTAACCTTCCTGATCTTTCTATCTGCAAATCATTTAATCTGTGTTGAATTCTTTCTTTCATTTCTGTGTCTGCTGTAGCCAGTTTCTCTTTTTCACGTTCTATGTGTTTATCAAGCTCTCCTAGTTTGGCTAAATTATTTACCATCTCACCTCTTATTGTCTGCAGTGATTTATCCAAACCCATAATCTCCCTCATTGACAAAGGTGGATCATCTATTGTTTTCATAACATCATTTATTTGTCCTTCAGTAAATGAAGTTTCTTGTATCACTGTGTTTGCTATTTCTGGTAGGCTTGTTATTGGTGCCATTTCAATCTCTTGCCCCGTTGGCAACTTTGTTTGCGTGTCGTGAAGCACACTAACAAGTCTTGGGGGAACAGGAGACCCTCCAATACCAAGGTATCTTGCCAACCCAGAGTTACCACTGACTTCACCTTTAATTGTACTTAAAGCTCTAAACTTAGAAGGATTATTTTTATGTGTTAGATTTATTTTCCCTCTGTCTGTATTTACAAATAAGTGTCCTTTATCATATTCAAACTGATTAGGATCTATTACATCTGGGTGGACACCAACACTGTCATAAAATGAGTTTACTTTGTCTTTTAATAGTTCGTGATACATACTAGAACTAGTTACCATTCCAGTCATATCTGTTGCACCAGTATCATAGTCATTCATGTCATCCATTTCAAAATCTTCAGCTGCGTCCTACATAGGACGGACGGGCATCACTGGTCCTCATCCATCTCCTTAATCTCTCTCGTGTTGGCTCCAAGCGCCACACCCTGGCAAACCACCTCAGCTGGTGGGCTAAACCACGTGAGGGGATGGTGTTCACATAGAGAGAGAACAATAGAGTCCCGATAGACAATGAATTCAATAGAGCCGCATCAGTCATTAATTTACATCATTTTTTAATATCATATTTTTGACCCCAATTTTACCCCCGTTAATTCTGAATCAACCCTTTGATTTTTAAAAAGTGACAAGCATGACTGATGCGGCCTTATTGATCTGATTATCTATCGGGACTCTATTGTTCTCTCTCTATAACTATTGTCTCTGTCAATACCTAATCATTTACCTGATCAAGTGATGCCAAGTGAAACTTAATACTTATTAACAAGTTGCAACTAACTTTTAGGAACCTGCAGAGGTAACCTTTAAGTGTGTTGCCATAAGAACTTATTAATTACTTACCATAAGTTCTTACAAGTACTTACCCTAAGTTCTTACAACAACTTGACTCAAGTCCCAAGACACTGAGACAGATTTATCAAGATACAAGGACAATAAAAAACTTTTTTTTCTCAGTAATACTCAGGTGGTGGTGCTGATGGGGTTAAATAATCAGGTACAAGTGGTGTAAATGACGTGTCATCTCTCTGCGAAGCATATGACAAAAATATTGATTGATTACCAAATCTGATTTTTATTTGTTTAAAAGATTGTGTAGTTTTTCTGTGGTTTCCTGTACCCCTATCCTTTTTCCCTCTGCTAAAAAACTAGCCTTTAGTTCTTCAACATTCACTGGAGATTGACTACGCATTTTATTTTGTATTTCAGACTTCTGTTTCTTGTAATTATTTAAATCATCCTGGACTCGCTTAAATTCTTCATCATCAATAAAATTATCGTTTAATGCCTTACTGATAATAAGTTTCATACTGCTCAGCTTTGCACCAGCAAGCGTACTCAATGCTTCATGTTTCTGTAATTTTGTGTGAAACCTCTTGTTCAAAGCTTCCAAACCAAAGCAAGCCAGGCATGTAGCAACGCTAACACCCTCAACTGCTATTCCAGCCAAACGTCCAATTCCTGTGGCGAACAGAACAATACCCCCTACAGAACATGAAGCTGAAACTGCACCAATAGCCATAGAAGTGTTTTGAACAGAATTAAAAACGGTCTTATACCGTCTTTTGCACCGTGAGTATTTCGCCTCCTCACTCTCCAAATATTTCAAAGCTTCTGTAATATTATTTAATCTGAATGCGTCTGCCTGTAATGTTTTATCTGAAGCAATTGGCATATGTGGATCAGGCGCAAGTGTTGTTTTAGTCGTCACATTTGTTTCAGTCGGATCAAGCGTTGGTAGTTGCGGATAGAAGTTTACCATTTTTTTATTGACAAATATTTTTTTTATTTAATCAGCAATTACATTTTGCAACTCTTCAAAAGTATACAATTTGCTGGCATAATAAAATGCAACAAGATCAATGTGTTCAAGGTTTATGTAAGTTAGACGAACAAAAGTTGTTTTGTCGACCATCACCTTGACAGCTGGAACACTGCTCGAAACATTAATAACATCATTATTTTTTGTAATAGCAATAAAGACCTTTGATGATTCTGTTACTGTTTCATCCCATGTAAGTTTAATTCCTTGTGCAATTTGAGCCTCTTTAGCAGTAGCAACAGATTTCATGATAATTTCAAATACTATTGTCGCTTCTCTAGCCACGACTAAGCTTGCTGGCATAAACACAACAGAAGTATCTGATCTACCCTTTCTAGTTGTAAGAAGATACCGCCGTCTCTCATAATTTTCAACTTTCAGTTTTTCTCTGCTATTGTTGTCTGGGGCAAAGCTTGGAACAAGACTTACAATAAGCGGCCCCGAGTTAACAACCTTCCTAAACACTAAGGCACCTTCGTCATCAGTGTATACATAAGGACTAATAAAATCCAACTTTATGTCCCAGTCAATTGTGGGTGGTGGAACAGGTACAGGTGAAACCACCCACTTATTTCCCACATGTATTAAGTTGTAGGGCGAATTATTTACAGGTGGAGTAGGTACAGTAACATCACGTAGCTGACCAAGTTTAGGAATCTGTTTTTCACCGTCTTTCATGTCAACAATTACTTTCCTCTTGTACATGCCATTTGAATCAAGTTCAAAACCATATATTTCTCCAACATCCCCCTCCTTCTCAAAATCCTGTACGTCTGCCAAATCTTTCAATTCTGTTACTGGACATGCAACTGGTATGATTCTCAACTTTGGACCACCACTCATTTTTTATAAACAAAAATAAAATTATTTAATTTCCAACACAACACTAAAATCATGCATAAGAACTGGTTTGTCATCCTGATTAGTTACAGATATACTCAGTGACTCAAAGAAACTAGAACCTAATTTCTTAAACTGCAAATTAGGAAATCTAACAACTACACTTTCACAATACGGAGCAGTTCCAGTTGGTAAACATCTCAACAAAGTTGAAGGCTTTCCATTGTGAACATTCTCAGATGTGTTTAGTTCTTTCAAATAAACATTTAGCACTGTGTGTACTGTCAAATTGACAGGACGTTTTCCAGTTATTTTTAGTTTTTTGGTCTTCATTGTTATAATACCAAACTTAAATTCACCTAAATCATCTGATCTCCACCAATCTTCATCAGTATAAAATCCAAGTAAATATACAAATCTATCTGAGATCTTTAGCCAATCCTGTGTCGGAGATTCTAATGTAACAAGTAGGTTAGCTGGATTTAAAGTTGCTTTAATTTTAAAATTACTTTGAAACCATTCAGCTATAGTACAAAAGTCATAATACCCAGGCGGTAAAGCTTCAGTCTTACCACCAAAAATTACTTTATTATATATATCATCTTCTATATTAAACCATTT